>MU832818.1:37500-66010 GCA_029204225.1 Diphasiastrum complanatum
TGGAAACAATCTATTTTTTTGTTGAGGCCGTTGATGGTGATGCCACATGATAAGTAGAACCACATTTTATAGAATCTGATTGGCAGCTGGGGCAATGCGAGGTGGGGTAGCCTAATTCTTGAAGCTGGAGGCCGTTGGATGACAACTTGTTTGAAGTACCAACCGGATGGGTTGTTTGCGTGAGGGTAAAACCATGTGCAAATTCTTGTTAAATCGCAATTTTGTTATTGGATTATTGGGATCCATTAGGAATGAATATGGGGGTACTCCAATACTTGGTGGAATAGATATGTGCATATCTGGTATTGGAAATCCAGAGAGAGTTTTTAGATCTTTAAATTAGTGCATTTAAAGATTTTTTTGAAGGAACTGAATTCTGTGTACCATTTTGGATATAGATATCGGATATCTATTAGTATATACTTTAGTATTTTGAATTCTTAATGGTTCCTCTTTGTTTTTATTGAATACACGTGGGTTATTTCAGTTGTATATGAACGAGGTTTCTCGTCCATATGATATCGTCATCTATAGGGGAAAGAACTTAAGGAAATGGAGAATTTTATGGTTGGAAGTATTTTTTGGAAATGGTTGAAGATCGTATCCTATACTTGGTTATAGGACGATCAAATAATCTTTTTGATTTTTTGTTGAGCAGATCTAAAAGCAAAGAACTTTCTTGGAGAGAAAATTGATGGTATGGGATGTCATTGATTTCAAAGGGAAATTCTTGTGCGAGAATGATTTGTAGTCCAGTGGTTACTATTTACATTATTTGTAATGCTAATAGTTGAAACCATTGGTTAAACTTGTTTAGGGTATTTGGTGAGGTTATGAGATATAGATCCAGATCCCTCAATGGTATCTCATAAACTCCAAATTGGAAATCCTTAAAAGTTATTTCTCTTTTATTTAAAACCTCTATTTTATAGAAATTTCTTAAATACAAGACTTATGTGTATGAGGGACTCTCTTTTGATGATCCCCCTCCTTTTTTGTAAATTTATCAAGATCTAATAGTTACTTAGTTTGATAATAAATAAACCTCATGACCTAGCTTTGATAGATGAGATTTGGACTTTGATTTGTCTATATTACAAGTACATGTTTATAAGAGCACATTTAATAACATAGAAGAAAAACAGGTTCTAGTTTTAAGGTGACATCATCATACATGGTCGAGAAGGAGGTTGTTTGGTGAGTTGGGAGCCCACTCAAGAAAAGATGGTGATTCTGTTTTACCAAAACAACCTACAACAACTAGACTTTTGACCTTTTTGCATATAAAATAACGTGTCAGAAAGTTAAAGAAGATCAAGAAGCAAGATGAGAATCAATTGTATATGTATGGTGTGTGCTACAATGCATTGGAATAGAAGAGAGATGATGAAGTTGCATAATTACGAACTTCAAACTTTTGGCCAAAATTTAGATTGACATAGAGTTTTGGCAAGTCATTAGTAAAGACAAGGAATTGCACTAGTCACCACACCAAATAATTGCATATCATAACAAACTTAAGTAGTGGCTTAAGCAGCAATATAGTTTACTTAACAATACAAAAATTAGAAGATGGTTAGTAAACCAATATAAATATGGGCACCTTCATCACATTAGATAGTGAAAATAGAGCAAGTAAGATACACAACCATAGATACTTGAGAGTTAGCATAAAGTAGAAACATGAGATAGCGCAATGTGTGTAGATATGTGTTCAAGGTGTGTTCTTGTTTCCAAGATTAATATAGTGCCAATATTCTAGTGATTGGATGTGTGCTAATGCTTAGAATGTTTCATTGTGTGCAAGAGTATCTTTATTTTGTACTAAGACTCATTAGAACTCATTAACCTATTGTAGATAGACTTGTTCAATCTTGTAGCTCCAACATTTGAAGCTTATGTGTGAGAAGTATTCCGAAATAGAAGTCGCAAGTAGAGGCAACAATCAGAAAGAGCATATTTTATGATATGACCTAACCTAATCAAAACTCACTATATTGACTATATCTCTTGACATAGTAGAAATCCACTACATTAATTTTGATCTCAATACTAATATCAAGACATGTTGATTCAATTCTATACCAATACAAACATTGAGTCATATTAGGTTAGAACATGATTCACACTTGTTGTTTTGGGTCGAACTAGATTGGTGCATTTTTGTGTCTATTGTTTATACATGTTGACTACATTTTAATATTGATCTTTGATATGGTCGTATCATAGTTGAGTTTGATGAGTGCCTCAATATTTTGTGTTGAATTGTCATATGGACAAGTTTATAGATGGTCACACACTTACTTAATGAAATTAGCCTGGTTATTGTTGGAATCAAGTATAGGGTATTGAAGCACAAAATGGAAATGCTTCTAAATGGAGAAGGCTCAACATCAAAATCCATTCAATAGAAAAGGAGCACGTGCAAAGGCAATATTGGAACTAAAGTCAAGTAACGGTGGAGAATCTACCAGCAATGCTTTCAAAGGGTTTTAAGTGAATCAAACCTATTGTAAGACAATACACAATGCCCTATAGAACACATCATAATGGGGGTGGCTAAAATAAAGAATGACACTACTATTGGATGTTGTAATAAGTTGTTAAGCCAATCAAATCATCTAATTTTTGGGCAAATTCAATGGCTACATATATCTATCTTCAAAATAGAACACTCATTATTGTTGTTAGAAGAAAAACTGAATGAAAAATAGCTAAAAAGATTGAGCAATATCTGATGAAGAATTATGACTTGATACAATGGTGAAATGGATTTTAGCATGCAAGCATATTGTGATGCAAGCCAGGCCAGCAGCAAGAATGATAGCAAGTCAATGACAGGAGGATGTTTTATGCTTTGTGGATCAGCAATAAGTTGGGTTTGTAAAAACCAATTTGCACAATCTTCCTGTGAATCTAAATACGTAACTGCTTCTAAAATGCTAATGAGGTCACATGGTTAGAATATTCATGAAAGAAATTGATGAAAAACAAATAATTAATCCAACAACTTGCCACTTCTATTTCTACAAACGTCTCACAGAGAAACTTCAGATGCGAGCTACAAGATTGAACAAATCTATCTACAACGTGTGAGATGAATTTTGAAATATATCGACGATATCTCTCTACATAGTCGAAATCCAGTATATCAATTTTGAACTCGACTCTGATATCGAGTCGAGTCGATATCGACTTGTATGGAACACATACTGACACTCGTTGTTCGGGGTCGAAATAGACTCGTGCGTTTTTGTGTCTGATGTTTGGACATGTTGGCCGCATTCCGCTGATCTCTGAGAGAAGAGAGGAATAGGAGTGAAAATAACTCGAAGGAGGAAGAGTCTGCGAAAGGATGATCGAGGATTGGCAAGGGAGTTGTGCCTGTTGCCCATGGCCGTCCCATCTGGATGACTGATCAGCGCCAATACTTTTTGAAGCTTGAAGATGCAACCAGTCAATGCATACAGCAACCCCCAAAAGACGAGGGCAAAAGAACAACTTAAAAGTACTCTGGATCCGGAAGAAAGGAGGTGCATTGCAAAAGTTATCTAGATCTTGCAATAGGAAGGAGCAGTATGGAAACTATCAGACAACTAGCCCAAGAAGAGGCCATATATTAGTGCTCATGACGGTGATGGATTCTTAGGGGGAACAGGAACAAAAAGTTTAAATCCACATCTAAAAACAGGAAATTTTTAGCTTCACAGAACACGTACTTGATAATATTTGGTCGTAGTATGCACAGCTACCTTTCGATTTGAAATTATTTTCCTCAATGTAGCTCCAAATGCGATTAATGTAAAATTACATGACGTGTACACAGCTGCAAGAAATACTCGCATACATGGCAGCATCCCGTTTTGAAATTCGAAAAGGGTTTGATTAACTATCTTATGCAAACTAATGTGCACACTAGTGACCTGAATAAATCGCCAAGAATTAAGATTCGTAAGATATATCAGTAGGCTGATGGTCCATCATAACAACCTGATAATATGTGTTTGTTCTAGAAAGGATGTTACAATGCAAATTAAGTTCAAGTTGGACATAGAAACTGAAAACAGAAAGGAACAATATACAATTACTTCGGGCATCAAGCACAGCCCACTCATATGTCTCTCACATAGTTCTCTCCTTTTATTTCCACAGGCCGCTTTGCTAGATCTTCCTTTTTTTATCCTACATGGAAAAATATTTGAAAATCCCATCTCGGGTGACCGGTTCGTGTTTTTGGTTCAGACTTTTGCTCTGAAGTGATGTCAGCTTTTTCAGCTCCGCTATCAGCAAGAACCTGTGTGTGAGATGTGATATCCCTGATAAAGCTTCCAAATCGGAGTAGTGATTCTGATGCTTAGTGGGAAATTTTTGCTGAGTTGGACAACGTTCAATATAGAGTTTCAGCAACTGTCCGCGTTTAGTCACAACATGCTTAGTAATGTAAACAACTTTGTGTTTGCTAAGGTCATCAATCCGCACCGCCTGTAGCGATCCGTGTTATCTTCTTCTTGGCATTACCCTGCCTGGACCTTGGCTATAAAAACCTACCCACGCTGGGAGGATCAGGCATCCAAAAAAAATCAGAGTTCTTGGTAATATCTTCTTTTGTTGAATGATGACAGCTTCTGTCCATTCTTGATATGTTCAATCTATCTTTACTTTTTGAATGTAAGGCTATTTCATCTGCATGTTATCGAATCATGTTACAAAACATTGCTTAATTCTCTCATAACCCAACAAGTAAGCCACTCATATATTCATGAAAGTGTTCTGCTAGCAAAACTTGGGGAAAGTGTTCTGCTAGCAAAACTTCAATAGTATGATGTGCGCTACCGCTTGTTCTGTTCACAGCCTCATCCAGGAAGGAAATTGATCGATCGTCGCAAGCAAAGACCGACTCGAGTTGAAAAACAGGTATAAGCACTGAGAATCAGGTGTGCTCGTTGTTTGTTAAATTTTCCTGATTTTAGAAACAACGAAGCGGATCCTATATTGATAAAGCGTCCATGATAGTTGCAGCGTCTTGAAAAGTGGCATGACCCGATATGTCCCTGGCACCAAAGGTATAAGCGCTACTTTTTAGTACATGACCCATTGGACGCACTTATTATCTGTCACTCCTTTGTAAATAAAACGTCATAACCCCCGTACTGCTTAACCTCATAGATGACACACACGATTTGAAATGATGCACATAACGCCCACCACGTAGTTGTGTGCATCATTCACATGATGCATGCTGGAGGAATTTCAAATTTTGATTCACTAAGTAGTTCTATTTTTGGCTCACAAATAGCTTACGTTAAATGACGGTGCAGCTGTGCTGTGTGGAAACCTATGTAAGATATTATATAAGCCCTACGCTTGTTTGCATGGGTGCTACTGGGGGGTGCTGTATATCGGTAGCCTTCAAATGAAAAAGTGCTCGAACCTACTCGAACTTCTTCAACAAAGATGGCTATCAGCAGCAGCAGCCCTCATTTGGCAGACCTGCAAAGAAAATTTTACTTCCAAGAACTTTTCAGTCGGCAAGGTCATCAAAGACAGTTCTCTGACGTCGATCCCAAAGCTTCTCACCAACGTAATTCAGGTGTAGAGCATATCTGAACCGGCACCAGCCTCTACATAATGGTGAGGAAGCAAATGCAAGGCTTTGGGCTCAGCGGTCTGATAGTGAGGCTAATGGTAAAGTACTACCGATCAGCAACCATCTGGTGCACCTGATACAGGTAATCGTTGCAAGCGCATGTATGATAAGGGATGGCATTGCCTGCCGGGAAGCCGAAGCTAGACTTTCCGTATGCGAGTATCATCTTAGATGATTTCGTGCAAATCACAATCGCAGGAAAGCAACCAAGAGTATAGAAGATGCCCATACCATTCCTTCCGACACCGAGCTATTTGGCGGAAAAAGGTTCAAAGGCAATGCTCCCCGATCAGGTAGTATCAGTCTTCAGACCGTCTTCCTGAAGCATCTCAGAGGAAGGGGCCTTTGAAAGTTTGCTACATAATGTGAAATTGTGAAACCACTCACGCTAGGGTGAGATATATCCAACTTGGCACATAAAAATGCAGCTTTATTGTGATGGTCGTTTCTAGGTAAGAAATACACACTTTTTTTAACAATGACACTCACAACTTGAGCAAATTCCTTCAGGGCATACGGTAGTATTGTGCCATTTAATTTACTGTACCTGGCTATACTGAAACAATTGTAAAACGAAGAATGCATGCTTCCATCATGCAGCGTGCTACTCGTGTTCTATTTATGCGCTTGCACAATTCTATATCTCATCTGAAAGAGAGAACTTTTAGACTACGCTCTCCATTAAACCCTAAATCCTCAACCATTCACTAAAAGACTCCATTAAGTTAAAGTATTTATAAAAACAAAATCAGATATTTCTTCTTTCACATCAAGCTTTCCTTCAGCTTTAATTTAGAGGTTATATGCAAACCTTATTCCTAGAATCTATGCTTAGGGATTTGGTGAAGATATTATATTGCAATGAGTCATATCCACATATCTAAAATGTTGATTTTCATGTATGAAATGATACTTGACTTTGTGTTTTGTTTTAGTGTGACTCGAATACATTTTTTGCTAGTTCGAAGCCCTTTTGATTATCAATAGAAATAGGCGACACCCAAATTTAGAAAGTTTTGAGTGCTTGATCTAATCGCGTGAGGGCAAGCTAGAAGTAAGTGGTGCTGCATGTGTACTATTCCCACATGTGATTCTATACTAGACCTCTTTTATAAGTGCCTAACTTTCAATTTGTCCTATATTTCACACACACATCCATTTCTCAAGATTTTCGTACATTGTTTAGATCTTGCTCTTGCTCTTGCTTTACTCTGTTGCTTGTTTAATCTCAGTTGCTTTTCCTATTGCTTACTCTTTTAATCTTCCACTCTTTACTACTCTCCCACTCTCCACTGCTTTCACACTTTTTAGGTTTTGTTTGATAGGATGTCATCAAGTGGAAGGTCAAGTGGAAGGGCTAGTTGAAGATCAAGTGGGAGGCCATCTAGGAGAAGACCTCATGACGAATTTGAGCAATATCTCCTCAACAAATAGAGAGAATAAAAAATTTGGTATTATCTTCTTTAGGTGAATCATTTGAGAGGAGACCTTCCATGGATGCACCTTACCTTAGAGCCTTTTGCATGATGTAGTTGCTTTGTATTTTGAAAAAGACTACATGACCGACTGGTCCGTCCAATCATTGCAAGATAAAAGTAAAATAGTACATACTTTATATTGTAAATTTTCAAGATCCAATACATTTAGTAGGACTTGGGATCTAAGCACAATTTTCTTTGGATTCAAAATAAAAGACAATTGATGAAAAGAGCTATGAAAAATCCCAGGAATCCCTCCAAACAAGATTGGAGGTAGGTCAAATGAAAGTTGTTGCAAAAAAATCCTAATAAATATAAACACAATGCAAAGTCGTCGCCGAGAAGATTGCAAAACATGGACAAAGCCATTTGGATTCAAGATGAAGGGGCAATCTAGAGGCTCATTTGTAAGCATAATATTTTTCCTATAGTTATAATTTTGTATTGAGATTGTTAATGATTTCTATTACTATGTAGCTTAGTGATTTTGGAAAGCATATGACCATTGAAGAGTACAAGCAAGGCTACGATTATAAATAGTCTTAAATCTTATATGGCATCACATGGGATGCATCCAATCATAAACTCTTAATATCTATTTTTTTGTAATTTTGCATAGTTATGTGCCTTGCCCTTGCAAGGATGATCAAGATTATTTTCTATTTGAGTCTGTACACACCAGATTTTGTGTCCTCATCAAGGGTAAGTTGCAAGGTAAATAATATTCACATACCAGTGACCAATATATTAGAATAGATTTGTATTCCATCAATGAAATCAAAATTGCACTTACCTATGAAGTATAAGCTTCATCTTGAAGATTGTACCAATCCAACAACAATTGTCTATTATACAAAGAATAAAGCCGCGACTAAATGAGACATTTTACTGGGGAATTTTCAATTGAATCAATATGTCAAAAATTTATATAGAGAATAACACTAAACAGAGCTCCAAGGCATATATTAATCTAAAATATTCAAAAATTACTTCCAAGGTCACAATTTTACAATTCCCAACTATGACATTGTTTGATGAAAAGTATCTATAGATTGACGGTAACAAATCATCAATGTCCTTGTGCGTGTTATTGGCAAAATTTATCTTTTTACAAAAAAAATTTGTAAGGTATTACCTACAGTTTTCTCCACTAAGAGTATATTTAGGATCCAATGGTCAGTGCAAAATCAAAAACATATTCTATTTAATAGACGAAAAACACACTCAAAGCATCCAATTACATAGCATAAAAAAAACTATCAAAAAGCAAGAAGTTAAAGGACTTAGTATGATAAGACACCATTATGTACTTTATAATTGGTGTGCATTCATCGAATATGTGCCAAGGTCTCATTTCCTCCCTTAATGGACTACAAGCAGAAATTGCTAAGAACAAAAAGTTCTCTTCTTGAGTCCCTTGCAATTCTAAATTGCAAAAGTTGTAGTCTTGCCTCTATGACATGATAACTTATTGAAGACTTCATGCTCTTCAAATCCTCACAATGATTCACTTTAAAATTTCTACCACAGTCAATTTCGTCTGTTTTGAACAAAAAGAGTATGCCAACAACATTGATGGAATCAAATATATCTTTTTAAAACTATAGATATTGCTGAAAATCTATAAATGCCAAAGGAGGGGTGAGGATGAGGGGGAGAAGAGAGAGGAGGAGGAGCAGCAAGAGCAAGAATAGGCTATGTAGTATTTATAGGATTGTCCAAATTTTATGTTCTAGTATCTAAAACAACATCTAAGAAATTATTATCTATAGTGACATCTTCTCTAGATTGTGAGAACACCTGCAAATTAATGTGCCTCGTCTCTTAGTAGATCTCAAATATTTTCTATTATCGACCTTTCACCTACTCTTGCTAGGCCTTCGGCCTCCCCTTGGTGGATGTAAAAATGAACAAGGCTCTATTATTAGAGTAAGAGAGAAAAAATCCCTCTATGTCTGTTTACCTTATCCACATTAGTAAACCATAAGGGTATTATCACTTATCTATGTGAGAGTACTTGCAAAATTGAAGCAAGAATCCTAAATGTGTAGAGAAGCAATATGTATAGATGCAGTATTGCTTTTGTGTGTGGGTAGAGTGGTGGTACTTTGCAGTGTCAAGCGCATTGCACAAAAGTGATATCACCAAAAACATGTAAAGAAAAATGTGAAAATGGCCTTGGGATTCAGCCTCTTATACACCTCATCACTCACACATATGTGTGGTCGTAGGGTCTTCAAATGTGCAGACATACAAGCCAAACATGCAAGGACATGTGGCCTGGATCAAATATCACCATGTGTCACGTGGACTTGCACATGTGAACGAAAAGTATACAAGACAAAATGTTTGGTCAATCTTTTTCGTTTTTTTTTTTTAACATTGCAGACCTTAGCTTTTTGAAACACAATACTCTGTATGTGTATGTAACTAATATCCATATTTGTACCATGTATTTTTCATACATATCGATTCTGTGTGCAATTCATGTTTGACACGGCACATCCCAAAATCAGAAATGACATCCACATTCCAAATTGAGAAGAAAAACTATTTGTTGATATTTCAGAATGAATTTGGAATAATTGAATATGTAGAGTACTTTAAGTCTCTCTTTCAAGCATTTTTGCATGTATTTCATATGAACAAATGAATAATGTAGATTTCTTTTTAGTTGATTTTCCCATGCTGAGTGTTTGATGAAATGTTGCTCATGTTTGTCAATGTGATTTTTCCATTCTTTCTGATCTCTCTCTCTCTCTCTCTCTCTCTCTCTCTCTCTCTCTCTCTCTCTCTCTCTCTCTCTCTCTCTCTCTCTCTCTCTCTCTCTCTCTCTCTCTCTCTCTCACACACACACACACACACACACACACACACACACACACATACACATGTTGATTTCACACGTGTGGACTGTCCACGACATGTATTTGTGATCTCCTAAGGTGTGTAGATGCACCAAGATCAAGACTAGATTGAGATTCAAGATCTATCTTTGATTTTATGGCAAAAACACACTACTACATGCATTCAATCACTTCCAACTCTCACTCACACGTGTGGGGAGTGCTCCAGAAATAATCTAAGTAAAAACAAGCTGCTCTCCTCAGGTAGAGAGAGAAAATCATCATGCTCTAGGGTAGAGAGAGAAAGCTAGAAAACCAATTACTCACAAAATCCACCCAATCTCAAAATCAATTAGATCCAAATGAGGAGTACAATGATACTAGTAGATCCACAAGCTACCACTATGCTTAACTATGATTGGACCACATTTTGCCACCTCTTAATCCTATTGAACCATTGATCCATTCACCTCTAAATTCTACTGGACCATTTTCAAGCAAACCTCAAATTCTATTGGAACCTTCAAGGTTCCACCTCTAAATCCTATTGGACCTCTTAAATTTCATCAAACAAAAATATTACACTTGTCTACACTCTAATTGGCACAAGTTTAGCCTCTTACTCTATTTTGGCTAAATAGTGGCATCACAAGTGGAAATGAATAATTTGCCATCTATGCCAAATTTGGTCCTATCAACATCCTACACCTAGATGCTTGATATAAAAAAACATAAGACCCCTATATCTAACATAGATAATCTTTTTCAATTCTTCACACTCCTGAAAAATTATATATGAAGATTTGGGCATTAATCTTGATATAGCTTCAAGATTAGACCTATGCTTGATGAAAGCACTTTTGCTCAAAGGCTTCATGAGTAGATCGGCAATACAAGAGGACGAGTTGACATGCTCCAAATAGATTTCTCCTCCAATAAGCTTTTCTCTCACAAAATGGTGTGCCACTTCTATATGCTTGCTTCTTGCATGAAATATGGGATTATTGGCAAGATCTTGGGCCGAGATATTATCACACTTGATCATTGGTAGGTCATATTCCTTGATGCACTTTAGCTCCAATAATAATCTCTTGATCCAAAGCACCTCTTTGGTGGTTGTAGTGAGTGCTTTGTACTCGGCCTCACATGAAGAGAGAGATATAGTATCTTGTTTTTTGGAAAGCCAAGATATTAGATTGCCTCCAAGAAAGATAGTGTATGCACTAATAGACTTTCGATCCATCTTGTCAAAATCCGAATCCGAGTACCTAACAATGGATAGATTTTCACTTTTATAACGTACACTATAATCACAAGATGAAGATACATATCTTAAAATGCTCTTGGCCATCTTCCAATGATGAATCTTAGGATCTTGCATAAATTGGCTCAATTTGTGCACACAAAAACTTAAATCAGGCCTAGTAATGGTAAGCCAACTCAAGGAGCCTACAAGACTCCTAAAAAGTGTGATGTCCTCGAAGGATCTCTCATCACCTTTATTAGGATCTTTTACAATATGCTCCATTGGAGTATCTATGCTCTTAGAATTTTCCATATGGAATTTTTTCAGCATAGAGTGAGCATATCTAGATTGGCATATAAAAACATGATCTTCATAAAAATCAATCTCTAGGCCTAGGATCTAATGTATTTCTCCTAGATCTTGCATTTTAAACTCACATCCAAATGCTAGCTTAGTTTCATCAACTAGCTTGATACAACTTCCACAAAGAATAATGTCATCAATATAAACTAGAAGAATGACAATATTACTATCAACAAACTTTAGATACATGGAAGGATCATAGTCACTAAGAGTAAATCCTAGTGAGATAAGAAAAGAATTCAGTCTTGAATACCATGATCTTGGTGCTTGCTTGAGTCCATAAAGACTTTTGAAGGGCAAGCACACTTTGGACTCATCCTTGATGAATCCTTGAGGTTGTTCCATATAGATTTTCTCCTCAAGATAACCATTTAGAAAAGCATTGGATACATCTAATTGGAACACCTTCCACTTAAAGAAACAAGCAAGAGAAATAAGAATTCTTATTGTCACCATCTTTGCAACGGGTGCAAATTTCTCCTCATGATCAAGGCCATGGATTTGAGAAAATCCTTTGGCACATAATCTTTGCTTTATACTTGTTGATGCTGCCATCATGATTGTACTTGATCCGAAATACCCATTTGCAACCAATCACATGCTTGTTGGATGGAAGATCCACAAGCTCCCAAGTATTGTTGGTGATCAATGCATCATACTCTTGCTTCATGGTATCATACCACTCCTTGGTATTGAGTGCCTCTTGTATATTCTTTGGCTCTTCATGAGAGACATAAAAAACATAATTAGTGGAATCAAGATCTGCTTGTTTGCCTCTGTCAATATATGAGAGCCTCTTAGGCTCAGATCTATCTCTCATGGATCTTCTTGGTGAGAAAATCCGAGGAGAGTCTTCTTCAATTCTCGACCCCATCACATCATAATTGTCTTCAAAATCAATAATAGGTGATGCATCCATAGACTTCTTGATCTCGGCCTCTTAAAAGGATGAATGTTGATCTTCATGAAAGACAACATCTCTACTTTCAATAACTTGAGAAGTAGAGAGTACAAAGACTCTATAGTCCTTTTTGGTGGACGAGTATCCAACCATGATCCCTTTGCATGCACTAGGATCTTCCTTCTTCCTTGTTTCCAAGGGAATATGGGCAAAGCATATGCATCCAAAAACTCTAAGCTGATCAACCTTAGGATTCTTCAAATATAAGATTTTATATGGTGACTTTCTTCTGAGAGCTATATGTGAGAGCCTATTGCAAAGATAATTTGCACAATTAATGGCTTCTCCCCAAGAATAGGCACACGAGAACTCTCTTTTAATGCCTTCAAGCTCACAAAAATCATGAAATTTATTGGAGATATATTCACCACCTCCATCACATCTAAGAGCTTTAATCTTGAATGAGAATTGCTTCTCTACTTTGAAAATAAGGAAATGATCAAACACCATAGATTTAGAAGCAAGAAGATATATCCAAGTGAATCTTGTGAAATCATCAATGAAAGTAACAAATCAAGTGGCTCTTCCCTTGCTTATAGTTAATGAGAAATGCACATCCGAGTGGATTAACTTCAAAGGATGCTTGCTTTTGATAGAAGATCTTGTAAATGGCTTTTTGTGAGATTTAGCAAAAGCACAGGCCTCACAAGGCTTGATCTTCTTGGAGAATGACTTTGGCAAGACAATAGCTTTGGCCTCTTTGATCATAGAGAGCATCGATTTGTAGTTGGGATGTCCCAACCTCCTATGCCATAATCCTTCATAGAGAGCTTGTTCACAAGAGCAACATTACAAGAATTCACATATTCATTTGGATCTAGTTTATAGATGCCTCCAAATCTAGATCCTAATGCAAGTATCTCATCATTCTTCTTGATAGTAAAAGTATCAACATTGAATTTTACATCAAGGTCATTATCGAGCAATTGGCCAACACTAATGAGATTCTTAGTAAGCTTAGGCACATAAAGCACTTTAGAAAGAGAAAGAACTTTAGAGGATGCAAGCTTTAAGGGAATGTTTCCTATGCCTTCAATAGGCCATTCAAAATCATTTGCAGTGTATATTGATTTCTTGACTCCATCATAAGGGGCAATAGAAGAGAAAGAATCCTTGGAGCTACACATATGTGAAGAGGCTCCACTATCAATATACCATAAGTTGTCCTTCTTGAAAGGAGTGGATGAGAAGCTAGAGACCATAAGAGATCCCTCTCCATCACTTGCAATAGGGTCTTCCTTCTCATTGGTGATGTTGGCTTGCTTGAGTTGATTCTTCTTCTTGAAGCAATTGGTGGCATAATGGCCTTTATTGCCACAATAAAATCACTTGATCTTCTTCTTCTTGAGCTTGGATGATGAAGCATTAGAGGAATCATCTTCCTCCTCATATTTGTCTTTGAATTTGGCTTTGTCCTTGCTTGAGGTTGTTGAAATTGGTTCTTGCTCCTCCCTTTGTGCTTGTCCTTGGCAAAGAGGGCTTTTCCATCATTATGAGTGAGAGAAATCTTGTCCATCCTCAAGAGCTTATACTCTTGTCTTGATTCTTCAGAAACTAGCACACTTTGGAGAGCCTCCAAACTTGGTAGCTCCTCCTTAATGGCATAGGATTGGACAAGGTTATCAAATTCACTTCTCAAGCTATTGAGAATGACTTGGACTAGCTCATTTTGATTGATGGAATCACCAATGCAAGAAAGCTCTCTATGAATATCTTTTACTCTCAAAACATAACTAGATGCACGCTCATCACTCTTTTGGCTACTTTGAAAGATTTGATTTCTAAGAGTGAGGAGCCTAGAGGTGTTCTTAGCCTCATAGATAGACTTGAGACAATCCCAAGATTCTTTGGCTGTTGTACAAGTACCTATCTCCCTGAATATCTCATTAGAGACACTTATCTTAATGTAGTGGAGAGCCATCCAAGCTATCTTTTTGTATTTTTGAACCTCTTGAAGAACTTGTGGTTCTTCTTCAAGGCCAAGAACTATGTCCATCACGTCTTGTAGGATCAAGATGGACTCCATCCTCATCTTCCAAATTGAGTAGTTTGAAGTGGACAATCTTTCACTGGTTCCAACAAAGATGAACTCATTGAAGCCATTTGAAGTGAAGAAAACTCAAATGATGAACAATAAATGTTGTTACACACTCTCAATAGGATCCAATAATGAAGTCCTATCTCTTCTTATGAAAGATCTTGCAACTATTTGTGAACTGATTCTCACTAGCTACACAAATCTCTCTAAAACAAGATCTATTTCACATCAAATGATGGAATATGGACAAATTTAGGATCATTTACTCTTAGCACGTGTGAAATACACTAAGTAACCAAATTTGACTCAAACACAATGATATTGCATAAAACAAATTGGCTATGATCTCAAAATAATGTCTAGATCACTTACAGATGAGATTGGCAACCATACAACTGTGAACAGAGATCTAACAAGCAATCTCTTGACCAAACCAACTGTCTCCACCCAGGTCCAGGTGCCGTACCTAACCCTCTTCAAAAGCTTATAACTTCTGATTGGCTTAACCAAATGGAATGAAACTGATTGCAACAGAAACTAGACAAAAATAGCTTCAAAACAAGCTATCAAGCAAGATAGATGGATCAAGCATGATAGAGAACTCTCAATCTGAAATTGGATGTTCCTCACACATGTCTCAGCACCTGATTCCATACAGTACCAAGTCAGACCCAATCAATGCCCTATTGATCTCTTTTGATCCAAAATTAGACAAGATAGCTAGGAAAATGGATCTTGACAATTTCTAGCTCAAGATTGATGAATAGTTTTCACTCAAATGATCAAAATGCATGGTAACCTTAGGTAGGCTCTGATACCATGTTGATTTCACACGTGTGGACTGTCCACAACATGTACTTGTGATCTCCTAAGGTGTGTAGATGCACCAAGATCAAGACTAGATTGAGATTCAAGATCTATCTTTGATTCTATGGCAAAAATACACTACTACATGCATTCAATCGCTTCCAACTCTCACTCACACGTGTGGGAAGTGTTCCAAAAATAATCTAAGTAAAAACAAGCTGCTCTCCTCGAGTAGAGAGATAAAATCATCATGAGCTCTAGGGTAGAGAGAGAAGGTAAGAAAACCAATTACTCACAAAATCCACTCAATCTCAAAATCAACTAGATCCAAATGAGGAGTACAATGATACTAGTAGATCCATGAGCTACCACTATGCTTAACTATGATTGGACCACATTTTTCCACCTCTTAATCCTATTGGACCATTGATCCATTCACCTCTAAATTCTATTGGACCATTTTCAAGCAAACCTCAAATTATATTGGACCCTTCAAGGTTCCACCTCTAAATCCTATTGAACCTCTTAAATTTCATCAAGCAAAAGTATTACACTTGTCTACACTCTAATTGGCACGAGTTTAGCCTCTTACTCTATTTTGGCTAATTAGTGGCATTATAAGTGGAAATGAATAATTTGCCATCTATGCCAAATTTGGTCCTATCAACATCCTACACCTAGATGCTTGATATAAAAAAACATAAGACCCCTATATCTAACATAGATAATCTTTTTCAATTATTCACAACACACACACACACACACAACAACAACACAACATCAAAATATTCACACAAATATCCACGCAACATCAAAAAAATATTTTGCATAGATATAGTCGTGGATACAGATGCGTGGAACATCCAGCCATGGATAATCCATGCAAACATCACTTTCAGCAACAGTTGTACACTTGAGATCAAAATTAGAAAATTTAAACTATGTGGATGTTCTACGCAAAGATTTCCAGGACGCTGCAGTCCGATACTGAGTACCAGCATAGGCGTAGTGGTTTTGTGTGGATTATCCATGTGTTAATAATCCATGAGATACTGAACTCACAAAAAAAAGAGGTCGACTTTTGTGTGGATACCATGTGGATACTACGTGGAAGATGTAGGAAAAATAGTGATTATTTTTCCACAGAGAACACGATGCAAGTTTGAATAAATCAAACTAATATTAGTGTCTTCAATCGTGAGTCTATCTGATCTATGTACTAATAGACCAATATTTATTCTGATTGAATATGCGTGTGGAAATTATATGCAGAAGTAAGATATTATATACTGAAGTATGAGACAACATAAGACAATTTAGATAATAAGAAACTATTGATCAAAAATGAATTTTTATAACTCTAAATCTGATTCATCAATATACATTTCTTGCTATCTTATCTCGCTGTTTTGTCTCGGATTGAGTTGTTTTCAACGAGTAGTGCAAATGTATTTATATTGCTATAGGACATGTCTTTTGGCCTTTTATTTACTGTAACAGTAGAAATCTAACCATTTATAATAGTTGATATTCAAATAGATGCTCTGTTTCCAGGCACGAATAAATACTGTTTGCGAATATCTCACAACAATTTGTCTCTTTGTCTCAGCTTCATGTTTGGAGAATTGTTTGCAACACTTGTCTCTTCGTGACATTTTCATCTTTTGCAAATTGTTCGCAATAGATGACAATTCTTGAGTTTGAAAGAAGCTAGAATATTTTCTCAAACTGTTCGGGATAGTTTCGTGACAGGTGAGCTTGAACAAGACACTGTTTTGCGAATCTTTCATGAATGTTTCGTGTTGGTCACGAATAGAAAAAGTTTTGAGTTCGCATCCATTTCTTTCTCATCCTTTGTCAAGTAAATTGTGCACTTTGTTGGTAGAATCAAGATCCTGATCAATTGTTCTACAACTTTCTCTCAAAGTGGCAGTTGGATTAACCCCAATCTTCTTCGCTGCTTCTTGAACGAGGCTTTACGTCTTAGTGGCTTTGTAAAGATATCAGCTATCATTTCCTCTGTGGGTATGAAGACCGTCTTCAGTATCTTCTTCTCAACTAAGTCCTGAATCACATGATACTTGATAGCTATGTGCTTCGTTTTCGAGTGAAATATAGGATCTTTCGTAAGACAGATTGCTAAAGTGTTATCCATTAACAAGACATACGTTCAGAACTAGATTCATCAAATCCTTCCAATTTCTATTTAATCCATATTGGATCCTTTGCCATCTTGGCTGCTACTACATATTCTGCTTCACATGAAGATTGAGCTACAACTGTTTTCTTCTTGCTAATCCAGAGTACGGTTGCGCCAAATGCTAGAGTACAACCTCCTGAAATACTTTTGCTATCATCTTTCATGGATGCCCAGCTTGCGTCACTGTATGATTCAATGTGAAATCTAGTTTTTCTGAATAACACAATCCATAGTCTTTCGTTTCTTGGAGATATTGTAGTACTCTCTTTGCCGACTTCCAATGTAACGATCCTGGGTTCTGATTATATTGGCTCAGCCTGTATACTGCAAACACTATATTAGGTCTGGTGTTGTGTGCTAGATATAACAATGATCCAATCAGCCTACGATAGGGTGTCTTGGCAATTCTTTTTTTCCTCGAGAGTCTACGGACAATATGCCTTGCTTAGTATTGTTCTAGGTATCATGGGAGTATGCACACCTTTGCATTTGAGCATGTTGAAGTCTTCAATGATCTCTTGAGTGTACTTTTGTTGGTGAAATACAACTTACCACCTTCAAAGTCTCTCACAATCTGCAAGCCTAGATAGATTTTAGCTTCTCCTAGGTCAGCGATCTCAAATATTTCAGAAACGTCTCTCTTGACATCTAAAACAAACTTATCTCTTCTTGAGAAGATAAGTGTGTCATCAACATAAACAACTAAAATGATTATTTCCTTTTAGACATATTTGATATAGACATTTGATTCAACAAATAGAGATTTGAAGCCTATGGAACATAGTGCTTCATCCTTCTTTCTATACCATTGTCTTGCTGCCTGTTTGAGACCATAAATGCTGTTATTCATGTGACATATGTATTCTGGATACTCTTGGCTTACAAAACCAAGTGGTTGGTCCATGAATAAGTATTCTTATGATTCTGCGTGCAGGAAAGCAATTTTCTGATCCACAATATGGATTTTCAAATCAGGAGCCACTGCATACGCAAATAACAAGCGAATTGATGTATGTTTGACTACTGGTGAAAAAGTATCAGTGTAGTCAATCCCATACTTCTGTGAAAATCCTTTAGCAACCGACCTTGCCTTGTATCTGATGTTTTCTCAATCAAGACCTGTTTTGATCTTATAGATCCACTTGCACTTGACTGAAGTTTTGAGTTCATGTCCATTTCTTTCTCATCCTTTGTCAAGTAAACTACGCGCTTTGTTGGTAGAATCAAGATCTATCTGATCAATTGTTCTACAGATGATTATCCACGTGTGGATAATCCATGCGCCATCCATGGAAAATCTAGAGAGTTAGGTCTGTGATTAGAGCGGGTTGAAAGTTTTCCACAATTTCAGATCAGTGGTGATCCAATCCATAAAAAGATCTTGGGTTATACAAGAAGCTACTCTACCAATCTCATCAATGTAGAAAAATTAGCATCTACACACAAAATGAGATACAAACTCTAATAGAACTTGATCAAACATGAATCAAAAAATAAAGTACTATTGTTGTCCTACAAAACCAGCAAGCTACACATGTGGATCCAAAAATAGCAAATATAGATTATTCTACACATAGAATTGCATGCAATCACAAGTATAGGGCACCAATGGATATTAGAACCCAAGAGAACCATGTATAAGCATGAAATGGGATAGAGAAAAGTGAAGCTATCTCTCTCCATGAGTTACATCCTTTAATAGCAGGTCTGAACACTATTTGGCCACTTGGCTTTTCCACCAAAATGTAAACCCTACTATTTTTGGGTCTAGATTCAAAGTACCCAACATTCAAACTTGATTCTACTCAAACTCAACTTCTAACTTTCCCTCTATTTTCATATAGGTAATTTGAATGACATTTAGACTAATATAGCTTTGAAAAGTCAAACTCTAAGTCTAAAACAAAGTTGGCCTTAATTTGCCAAATATAAAAATGTAGGAAATATGACGAAACTAGTTGAATCTTTCACACTCCCTCTTCAACTAGTTTTAGCATAGACTTTGATAACACTCCAAGTGAAGTCATATGCTTCATGAACAAGTCCTTTCCCGATGCTTCGGTGAAGATATCAGCTACATACCATGTGAAGAATTTCATATCAATGATGATTAAGTCCATAAAAAGATCTTGGATTACAAAAGAAGCTATTCTACCAATCTTGCCAATGTAAAAAAATCAACGTCTATACACAAAATGAGATGCAAACTCTAATAGAACTTGATCAAACATGAATCAAAAGATAAAGTAATGGATGTCCATACAAAACTAGTAAGCTACACATGTGGATCCTAAAATGGCAAATATAGATCATTATACACATAGAATTGCATGCGTATAGTGCACCAATGGATAGTAGAACCCAAGAGAACCATGTATTGAAATCAGATAGAGAAGAGAGAAGATATGTCTCTCCACGAGTTACATCCTTTTACAGCAGGTCCAAACCCTATTTAGCCACTTGGGTAAACCCTACTATTTGCGGGTCTAGATTCAAAGTACCCAGCATTCAAATTTGACTCTACTCAAACTCGACTTCTGACTTTCTCTCTATTCCATATAGGTAATTCAAATGACATTTAGACTAATATAACTTTGAAAAGTCAAACTCTAAGTCTAAAACAAAGTTGGCCTCAATTTGCCAATTATAGATGTAGCAAATATGACTAAATTAGTTGAATCTTTCACATGCATTCGTGATTCACTACAATATTCTGGAGGATTTTTGAGCCTATTATCGAGGCTTTTATGAACAATTGCTTTCTGGCAAACATCATAAACCTCGGTATATACCATGAAGTAAGCCTTGGAACGAGATCCACGATAATTACCTTGGTAATCGAGGCTTCTTCATCACATTTCTGCTTTGTTTGTAGCATAGAGATACTGAGGGATATCTCAAGGGCAAGTGATACATACATTGATGGATGTCTAGATGTGCATGGAAACATCATTGCATACATATCTAGTTCCGTTGGCCACCCTTTATTCACAAATTGTGATTTTGAGGAATGCACCAATGGAAAAAAAAAGGGCACATATGTAATGGTCTGTGCCACCAGATCTATCAAGGTTGGGGATGAATTGTTCATCAAGTATAGTTTCAACCGTCTTCTGCCCAAATGTTTGGAAATGTGAGTTTAAATTTTTTTTTATATGCAACAAATATGTATAATCCATGCATTCGTGATTCACTACAATATTCTGGAGGATTTTTGGCCCTATTACCGAGGCTTTTATGAACAATTGTTTTCTGGCAAACATCATAAACCTCGGTATATACCATGAAGTAAGCCTCAAAACAAGATTCTCGATAATTACCTCGGTAATTGAGGCTTATTCGTCACATTTCTGCTTTGTTTATAGCATAAAGACACCTAGAGATATACCGAGGTCCCTTGATATATCCCTCTTAAAAGGCTGTTGGTGGCATGTCTCTTCCGAGGGATATACCCAGGGACATCTCTTGGTATATCCCTTTCAAAATGGCACTCTAGTCCAAGAGTTACAAAATCAAAAGAATAAAATAGGGCATTTTGCCCTAAAAATGGACTCCATCCGACCCCAGAAATCTTTTGCACCACTTCTTATGAAGTTGGTAAGCAAAATCATTTGTTCATGATTGTTAATAAAATAATTTGCAAAATTTATTTGAGCTACATTTTAAGCACTTAAACATTGATGAAGGAAACTTGACTTCAATGAATATATATTCATACATATATATTCCAACTATAGAGATATGCTACAAATTGTATTATTGAAATACCTAATGATAATTAGATCCAGCTGAGTTGTCCTCGTGTTGGCCATTGACGTCACAATCAGACTCATGTGATTGCGATGCATGGGATTGAGACTGTGATATCTGCATCCAATGAAAATGATTCAGTGATCTGAGAAATGTGACGAGAGTGAAAGTCAGACCACATGAATGTAGTGAAGTTAAAGTATATCTTGAAGTCATATATACCTCAGATCTAGAATATCCATCTAAAGCTAGACACAAGGAAGACTTGAAGTTTGTGAAGAAATGATTCCCCAAAAATTAAGATCATGTCAAACAACAACAAGAGGCCACTAAGAAGCTACAGAAGACTTTAGGGACCTTCTCACCTTGTAAGCGGTGGCCAAGGTTCTCCCATGGACATTGTTATAACCTTGCTAAATGGCTCCATTTTGTCCTAAAACTGGACTCCATGCAATTGAAGATCCATGTAGAGGATTAACTTAAACAAATTTTATATATTGATACATAAATGTTCCAATTACAAATATATATATATATATATATATATATATATATATGAGATGCCTAGATATAGTTGAATCGTCTCTATCCTAGCCATGGTCTGTGACTACGATGCATGAGACTGGGACTACAATACCTACATGCAATGAAGATGTGTAAGTAAATGATGCTGTTAGATTGTCCGACCAAATGAATGCAATGAAGTCAAAATATATGTTGAAACCATAGTACATACCTCAAAATATCCATCCCAATCAATATTTACTCCTCGTCTCTCCAATAATTTGAGTAATGATTGCATGTTGTTGGAATATGCATACTTGTACCTCTTTTGTGGGAGACCGCTTTAAAGAAAATTTTTGCATGAACCGACAAATTAGTGATTGTAATTTACTTTAAACAAATTCACAAATAAAACATAAATTACGACAATATCAAATTCAACTTATGGGTAGAGAGGCCTACAAAATGGGCATAAAAACAACCTTGGCCACCACTACCTAGGTGAGAGGGCCCTCCCATCTTCATACGCTTCTTAGCTACCTCTCTTTGTTGCTTGAAACGGTCTGGATGTTCTCAAAATCCTTTCTTTGCAAACTTCCAATCGTCCTTGTGCACATTGTATGGCCTAGATTTGTCAACTCTCACCACATCTCGGATCTTCGATTTGTAGTGGCTCATCATGCCTCCCATGCCTCGTCCCATCTAGATTCGGTCAAATTCCGAATCATGGGAGGGGACTGGAAGTTCTTTATACAACTGGTCAGCGACATAATTTTTTTTCTCATCACTTTGTTTGTGCCAGTCCTTGAAAATGTCCCTATTGAAGACCATGTATGTGAGTTGCCTCATGCGAGTGATGACGCGACCACTGTAGTCATCCTCCATGATGTGCTTCTCTGCATCTATGTCATAGGATAGCAAGACGTCAGCTAATGGAGAGGTGGCAAAGGGAGTGTCGAGAGGAGTGGGGGAGTTGACTGTGAAGATTAGTAAAATATTATCTTTCTATCTCGAGTTTTGGGTCATCTCCATGGTTATTTCCATTATAATCCATGTTGTACATAAAGGTATGTGAATTGAGCACATAACCTTCTAGAATAGGTCGAGTTTGAGTTAGGTAGATTCAAATTTGATGTCATGCAAAAGTTTATCTACACATGTCTAGGCAGTTTTATGAGTTGACATGCAGTACATGCAATGTCATGCAGTTTTATGAGTTGACATGTAGTAGTCGAGTTAACTGAATTGAGTGGATTTTCCATGCAACTCCACTATAGGAATTTGAGTCTCTTTGATGTAGGAAAATCCTGGCATGTTTTCCATATTGTTGTGAATAATGAGATTTTGGTGTTTTGGACTCATTCTCTCTCTACCCGAGTGTTTCATCATTGATTTTCTCTCTCTACCCGAGAGCAGCCTGTTTTTCCCATACTAAGCACTTTGAATTATTTCTGACATTCATTCCTCATAGTAAGAAGTTAGATTTTTTCAGTCAGATGTATGCCATTTGCACATGCCATAGATTTTTCAAGTATATTATTCTCTGATCAATCTTGTGCAATCACAACACCTCAGTAAGGTCCTATAGGGTGTGTGGTGAAGTTCACACGTGCTAAAAACTTCACATTGACTACAATAGGAGAAATTTGAGGAGGAGTTTGAAGGTGATCATGAGAAGAGTGGGGAGGGATATGAAGAGGAGAAGTTTGGGGAGGAGTTTGAGCAGGAGTGTAACCAACAGGGGTTTGAATGGGAGAAAAAATGAGTGGAGTGGCCTGGCAAGAGCGATCACTGTGCCACGGAGACCCCATAGGGGTGAGGGTACCAAAGAAGGAAAAATGTGAGGAGAGAGTGTGGGGGTGTCAAGATAATTAAGTGTGACAGATGCAAGAGTCAAAGTATCACGCGCCATATGTGTTGCTTCCTGAGTTAGAGTTTTTTGAAGTCAGAAATCTCTACAACGAGGCCTGCTAGATGAATGTGCTAGACTCGAGGCCGCATGAAGCAAGACATCATCGGCATCATCGCCCGAACAAGAGCCGCCGGTGAGGCGAATCCTCCTACAATCTCTCTTTTTGCGGCTGGAATGTCCAGAAGAGGCACTAGCATTAGAGTGCATGGGGGAGGGACTCCCACTACGAACTTGTGTTTGAGACATTTATAAAGAGGGCTATAAAGAGGGCCCAGGTGGCCAGAGGCATTCAAGGCACTCTACTAACCGAGGGTAATACTGAGACTGATGAAAAAATGGCCCCTCGGTATAAACCACGGTATAAAACAGAATGTAAATGGATCTCACTTTTGGAATTTGTTACCTATCAATACATTCAATTCAACATTAGTTTCCTTATGCAAAAGTGAATGTAGAAATTTATGCATCACAAAAAAATAATGATCACAAATTGTGTACTCACATGTATCGACTTCTTTTACATGTGGACCACGCATGCACACACACACACATGAATAAATCAAGATCCTACAAATTAGAGTAGCATGAACTAGTAAGCATGAAACATAAACGAATGGCATCATACTTGCATGCACACGCACACACGCACACACACACCCTAAACTTTAAACCCTAAATACACATGAACAGAAAAAAAAAAAAAAAAAAAAAAAAAAAGAGAACATAGTAGAGTGCTAATCAAATCTCTTGAACCATACGATTATATCCTATTCCGAAATGTCACCATATGCTCCCTCCCTACGACTTTTAGGCTTTCTTGTGGAACTTATTGTTCACCCCCCCCCCCCCCCCTAAACCCTAAACTATAATACACATAAAGACAAGAAAAAAAAAAGCATAGTAGAGTGCTAATCAAAACTCCCGGACCCTACAATTATATCATATTCTAGAATGACACCATTGTGAAGGATTTCAGATCATTAAATTCCAATCCACTTGAAAGATCTCTGGCTAGAAAGAGAAATACGCTACCAATCTTACCAGTGTAGTAAGATCAGCATCTACACACATATAACTTGATCAAACTTGAATGAAATGATAAAGTACTATTGTTGTCCGTACAGAACTAGCAAGCTACTGTATTTCACATGTGTGGATCCAAAAATAACAATTATAGATCATTCAATCACAAGTATAGTACACCAATGGCTAGTAGAACCCAAGAGAACCATGTATAAGCATGCAATGAGATAGACAAGAGAGAAGATCACTCTCTCCACGAGTTACATCCTTTTACAATAGGTCCAAACCCTATTTGGCCACTTGGCTTTCCCTCCAAAATGCTAACCCTACTATTTTGGGTCTAGATTCAAAGTACCCAACATTCAAATTTTAATCTACTCAAACTTGCCTTCTAACTTTCCCACACTTTCAAAAAGTGTTTATTCAAATGACATTTAGACTGATGAACTTTGAAAAGTCAATCTCTAAGTCTAAAAACAAAGTTGGCCTCAATATGCCAATTATGAAAATATAGCAAATATGATCAAACTAGTTGAATCTTTCACACTCCCTCTTCAAATAGTTTTAGCATGGACTTTGATAACACTCCAAGTGATGTCCCTATGTTTCATGAACAAGTCCTTTCCCAATGCTTTGGTGAAGATATCAGCTACACATTCCCTGGAAGACACATGTTGAAGCTCCACCTCCTTTGCAATGACTTGCTCTCTCACAATATGATACAATACCACTTCAATGAGCCATGAAGAATCACATAGAATGTAAATGAAATGATTCCACCATGCTTCCAACTTTGAACTCTTTGGAAAAATACAGCAAACAACCAATAAATGTGAGTGATCAACATTTGCTTGCATGTTTCCTCCCTCCTTGTCCTTTGTTGCCATGTATCCACCATAAAACTCCACGAATGAGCCTCCATCTCCATCTTGCAATAAGATGCCATCATCACTTGATGACTTGATAATGAATGAGTGGTATAATGAGCCTCCACTATCTTCATTTCCATCAACAAAATCAGCCAAGAATGCTAGTACAAATCCAACATGAAAATGATGCTCACCAATGTAGCTCGTTTTACCATATCTTGACAATTTGCACAAATCCACATTAAATTGCTCAAACAGGATAGAATAAGTAAAGTAACTTGAACAACACTTCCTTGCTGCTCCTTTGACCTTACTTGAGTCTTCAATAACCTGCAAAAACATATTCTTAATATCTTTGCCAATTACCTCTCATTTGATGCTCTTGACTAGCTCCAAAATGCCATCTCTCCTTTCATGTTGAGAACATCCAATAGCTTTCTTGTCCTTAGGTAGCTTCACCAATCTCCATGTTCCATTCTTCATAAGAGTTTGATACTCAAGATCCATTGCTTGGATTCACTCCTCTTCTTTCCTTGTTTCATCTACACTTGTAGGTTCATCAAAAGATGTTAGAGAAACAACATAATTTCCAGCAACTACTTGCTTATCCTTTCATCATATGTGAGTCTTGAAGGTACTTATCTTTCTCTTGATGTTCTCCTTGGCTTTTGACTTGATTAAGGTCCCTCATCATCACCATCCAAAGTAGGATCCTTTTCATCAACATCAAGAATGTTAGATCCATCCACACTACCATCAATCATGTTTGAAGACAGTTTTGGAATGTTCCCCTCATCGAAGATGACATCTCTACCAACAATCACTTTGTTAGTAGAAGGAATGTAAGCCTTGTAGGCTTTACTCACCTCACTATATCCAACAAAAATACCAATTCTTGAAGATGGATCATCCTTGGTCCTATCGTCAAGAGTAATGTTGACAGAGCATGTAGCATCTCAAAAGGTGTCATTCCATCAAAAATAGCACTCGGCCACCTATTGCACAAGAAATTGGCACACAACAAAGCTTGATCCTAAAATTATTTGTCAAGATTAGCACTTAACCTCATAGCTTTAGCATTTCACATAAAGTCCTATTCTTCCTTTCAGCCACTCCATTTTGTTGTGGGGTCCTTGATATTGTATACTCCCTCTTGATCCCATGCTCATCACAAAAGGCCTTGAACTTGGTAGATATGTACTCACCACCATTGTCACTCCTTAAGCACTTGATCCTTGTGGAATATTGGTTCTCCCTTGCATTCTTGAACTCGATGTTGAAATATTCTCCTTCTTACCAATTGACTAATCGGTTTTAATCTTCATCCATTGTTTATCCAGCTCTGCGGCTTTTCCTATGAATTTACACAGTTTACAAAATTACAAGTGTTTTTCACAGTCTGCAAATTTACACGGAGTTTACGACGTTGTCTCTATTTCGCATTTTTTGCCTGACAAAAATCTCGTGTAAAAACATAGTGTCACATTTTTTGTTTTTTTCAGAAGAGTTTCAAATGTTAAGGAAAATGACTCCGGCAAAGTGTGGGGCAACCCTAAAAGAGATTTAAGGGCACTTTCTCCTTTTTCGTGAAAAACTCGACAGTGTCGTCTGTGGCTGTTTTAGTTCATTTCTGCAGAGCTACAGTTTTGATTCATTTATGTAGATAGAACGTTTGCGGCCTTTATCAGCAATCAATGACAAGGACCGGATGGATGCCAGCTGCCTCACTAGCCAACTAGCGATTGCAATTCACGACCTAATTTCTTAGTATAAATAGTTGTTCATATTCACACAATTTGACATCAGATTTTAAGATTATTAGAAGCATTTGAATAGTTAGCTCTCTCTCTCTCTCAAGCTTGCAAGCTTGAACACTCATGAGCATTCTAGCTCACTTCTTAGAGTTGTTTTAGAGATTGCTATTGCGCCACTGCTTATCAGCATTGCGCTTACTTCAAACTTTTCATTTTTAGTCGCTCAAAGATAGCACTAAATGGCATTTAGACTAATGAACTTTGAAAAGTCAATCTCTATGTCTGAAAACAAAGTTGGCCTCAATATGCCAAATATGGAAATATGGCAAATATGACCAATTTAGTTGAATCTTTCATGGCCACATACTCCCTCCTTGCGGTTTTTGGGCTTTCTTGTGGATCTTATCATCCAACAAGAAACATTTTAACCATGCCCTTTAATGGAAGAAAAAAAAGGCTACACACCTTCCTAGAATTGTGATGAGGTTATGTAACAGTTATCATCAAGTGTTATAGCCTGGATTCACTAGAAGGCGAATGCCCATGGAGATAGGAACATATTGCAAAGAACTACTTGTCCAATTACCTGTCGAATCCCAAAGATGCATTTTTGGATTTAGAGAGATACATTTGGGGTTGACGAATATATAGCGAAAATGATCTAGATGATCTTAGAAGAAAATTTTTTGTATAGATGAGATAAACTATAGGAAACTTTAAAAATCCTTGACATTGTAATGAGTTGAAAGAAAAGATCTCTGACATCTCAAATCCAGTCATGAGGCTGGAATAATATATTTTGTACATATATGTACATATGGCATCACGAGCAACTGTGAATTTGTTTCTCCTTATTCTGGATTCATTGAATACCGAAACCAACAAGAAATCGTCAAGATGCTATGGGTGGAGGCAAATCTCTTCATCCTTCGATACTATAAAAAGTAAGTCACTCACATTTATTTTAGAATTTGCTTTTGTTAATTTACATAGTATTATCTCTTTTTTCCACATAATTTATTCAACCAGAAACTATACCCCTGTGTGCATGGAAATGAATTCCTGAATGCAGCCACTCACAAGTGGACTCCATGTATAACAGGATAGTGGAG
>MU832819.1:0-65991 GCA_029204225.1 Diphasiastrum complanatum
TTTTTAGTGGAGATTTGGGAGAGAATCACTTCAAATTTTCATTTCTGAAGTTTTGATTCTTTGTTAAATTTTTTTTTTTTCATTTTAAAGTTTTCGCAGGTTCATTTAAAAAAAAAATCTGACTTAACCCTACCTCGCACAATCCTAATCCTACATTCACAATTTAGGGCAAAAAAAAAAGTGCAAAAAAACACAAAGACACTTTGCCCAAATTTCATAACCCTAACCCCAAGCCTGAATAAACATTGAATAATAATAAAAAAAAATTCCTGTACCTAACCCTTTCCTCCCCATCCGCAGCCCGACCGTACCCCCTGTACCCTCCCACGCACCCGCTCCTTCCTTCCTAACGGTGGCCATCTCTCGCACTCCCCACTCCCCATCTCTCGCACCCCTCCCTCCTCGCGACGCCCCTCTCTCTCTCTCTCTCTCTCTCTCTCTCTCTCTCTCTCTCTCTCTCTCTCTCTCCCAAGCACACTTCTCGCCCATTATTTCTCATGATTCTAAACGACATATTTCAAAAAAAAATTCGTATTCCTCTGTCCCATCCAAGTGCCCAATGAAAAAAAAATATTTTCCAATTTTGTTCGAAATGTTTTTTTTACAATCCATGTTTTTTTCGAGCACATGGGAGATTCTTCCAAATAATCGACATAAAAAAAATATTACCAAATTTCAAGATTTTTTGCGGCTTCGTCTCTTGTCCGACAGTTGTAATAATCAGGATCAAGGTCAAAATAAGGAGGTATACTATGAGCAGAACAAGCTTCTACAACTGCAGTTAAATTATGGGAGTACAATTCAATTGCCGAGAATTATGCTCTACTCCACAAATCAGTGGTTATGACCATATTATTGATAATGATCTATATGGAATCATTCCTGAACATGGATCAAGCGAGCGATATAACATTGATGCAAAATTCAAATACCAATACAGCAATGAGCTTTTTGATGACGAAATTGGTTTCAACATTGTTTCAATGAAGTCAATAATAAGAGATCCATCCAAAGATCTGAAACAAATCTGCACCGAGCTACCAATCAATGAATCTAATGTGATATTGATGGAAGGAGTTGGTGCAAAATCCTTGAATATTCTGGCGTTTGGGAATGTCATCAATCCTATCAACATGGAAAACATCTTAACTTGGAAACTAGATTCAAAACCGTCAAATTCCTTGTGTACAGATGACCAAAAAAATCCCTACACTACATGGGATTTGATGAATCCGAATGTGGGATGCATGGCTCTAATAACTGCTCTGGAGCTAGAAATGAATACCATTATGCTACATCAAGGAGCTATGCATAAGGCTATAGCACCGGATGCAGGGACAAAAAAAGACGCATCTGGAATTGGATAGCCCATCCAATCAAGAAAGATACTAAGGAAGAAGACTTTCGAATGTCTGTTGCTTGGATCCTGTCAACCCATGCAAAACTAATGCAACTTGAGACTTTCATGTGTTTCATCAATCTCTTCTTCAGTGATCTTATCAAATCTATGAGATCAGTTGTAGATCAAAGGTTCTTTATGAAGAATTCTCATTGCAACCTTGTTCTACGCTAAAAAGTTGTGGCAACAAAATCTGATGGTAGATGGCTACTGACAAGAATAATACAAGAAAAGATGTTTCTTACTCAAGTTGGCCAAATATCTTCGACTACCACCAACGGATTCATGAAGCATGGCACTCAACAGAAGGGCTACATGGTCTTCATTTTTTAGGGCAAAAATGCTTAAAGTAAGGGGAGTGTCATGTGCTGCATGTAATTAGCCCATGAGCTTACTAATTAATTGCCAAATATGGACATGGAGCTAAAGTAGACTAGAGTTAGTCATTAGGGCAACTAATAAGGTGGCTCGAACAACCTTGTTATATTTGTGAATAACGGACTTGTAATAATGGTTGTAAGGCCAAATTAGCCAAATAAGGTCCCAAACTTATAGTAGAGGCACAAATGACCACTATAAATAGCCGAGGTCATGCTAAATTTGGAGGCTATTGTCATTTTGTAATTTTGAGTTTTAAGAAATATTGGAGCTTCTCTTGGAGAGCTTTCTTGATGAAGAAAATGGTTCATGTGTCTAAAATCACATGAGAGCTATGATCATGCTTTAGAATCAGGCCCTATCTTGTGAATGATCATAATCATGAATAAAGATACCTTACTTTGTCAATTTTGGTGAAGTTTTGCTACTTTTAGCTATCTTCTTGATTTTTGACTAGTTTCTTGATTTCTTACATTTCCATTGTAATTTGATGGTTTATAGAGCTTGAATCTTGCACTTCAGTTAAAGAATCCTATTTGAAGAATATTTCTAAATCTAGTATTATTTAGTAAAAAGATTTTGGAATGATTCTTACTTTTCCCGAGTTATGTTGGACATATACTCCGGTATCCAGTAAATGATTGTGTATGGTTTTGGATTCCAGAAAATTATGATTGACGAATCATATGAATCTAAATATTTATGATTGACGAATCATAAATAGATACTTAATTATTGTTAGTGGATTCAAATGAATGGTGATGATTCTTGAGTGTGGAGATTAATTCTTTATCTATTATTTGAGTAAGAATTCAAATTAGTGTTTTTTAATCTCTCTACTCCAGTATTTTAATTGAGAACCTATGGATCTCACGGACATTATCTTATTTATCTAGTGGATGCTATTCTGCTACAGTTTATGGTCTGCGGATGCTTGAGTACAATTTTTCATTTACTTGGATCTCCAGTTATCGTAGGAGACAGACAAATCTATTAAGATGAATGAATGCTATTTTCTTGCATTTGGTGCTAGAAACAGGAGCATTTAACTCAAAAGAGTATTTGGGATACTCAGAGTTGAGTTTTAATCATTCTATATCTTAATGATTCTCCTAAAGATTTTAATTGAATGAATTATCATATCTTAGAATTGGATTCTAAGGATATTTGTACTTGAAAACTTATGAATTATCTGTATTTGAATGTTAAGGTTGGCACATGGCAAAAACATTCGCCTCTTTTGTTTTAAGATGCAAGCCAGCTCTATGGTTCAGAAAATCCAATTGAAATCAAAAATTTCTTTCGAATCAAAAGTTATTAACAAAGGCAAATGTTTGAGTTGTGTAAAATGAGTGTTTGAAAAAACATTTCTCAAAAAGTAGAAAAACATTCATACTGATCAAAAGACTATCGAAGATGTGTCAGAACTGGGCCATCGATCCCCTAATTAACATCTTGATCACGCTAAAGGTGTTCCCAACTTTGATGAGTTGGAGTGCGATGTTGGAAAAGTAGGAGCTAAACCTGATTGTAATACTGAGCAACCTTCATTAGTTGCTGGTGACTCCCTCTGTGTTAGACCAAAGCCTGTTTACCTATTGAAAATTGATCACTATGATGGAGAGAGAGGTGATAAAGTTGATATTTCCATTATACCTGACAAATGAAGCTCGAGATTGGTATGATAATGTTGAAGCTTTTGAAATCCATTCTCTTGACTCATGGGATACCTTGGTAAAAGCGTTCTTGGATGAGTTGTCACCCAGGATGAATATAACGGTTGATTGTTACCATTTGGTAACTATCAGACAATGTGAAGACGAGTCTGTGGAAAAATATTCTCATAGATTTAGTTGGTTTGTGCAAAAGCACATATCTATCTATGCGCTTCCAATTGAGTTGATATTAGATTGCTTCATAAGTGGATTGCACACAAAGATGCAAGTTCATGTGAGACAGAAGCGTCCGACTAGTTTGGATCATGCAATTGGAATTGCATCCAAATACGAAAATGCGCTGATTGATACTCGTATATCCACATTCTATAATAACCACAACCAATCTAGAAATGATCAGTTCCTAGTTGAGTCAAGCTTGGGACCAAATGTGAAAGTAGGAGTGGATTATTTCCATTGTCAGGGACATCAGACCCATAGTGTGAAACTTGAAGACTCTAGGTTTGAAACGTTGAACTCTAACTCCCTAGCTAAAGATGATTGGGAATGGAAGCCAAGAGCAAAACAAAAGTCTTGACCTAGAAGGTCATCCCGCCTTTAAGGGTCGGAAAAATTTGACCAACCATAAATCTGACCAGTAGTATAATTACTACTTTATCCAGCCAGTAATTCCACAATGTGAGGTAACTAACATTCGTGTTGGTTTTGCAAATTTAGCATCTGGCGCTTCTGAACTCCATATGATATGTGAAAATTTGAAACCCTATGATGATTTGCCCTATGATCTGTGACCGGACTCCATAGCCCAATGGATAAGGCACTGGAACTTAAAATGATGATTGAAAATGAACTAAGCTACTAATTGTGATCTGATTGTATTATAGTATTATCAAGCCTTGTATGCAGGACCTGAGATGCTGTTCTTCATGAAGATCTTATGCTGATTGGAACCCTTTTGGGTCGGCCTAGGATGCTATTGGCCGCTCCAGGGGTGTAATCTGTTGCTGTTTATCTTGAAGACATGTTGTTGTATGGCTTTTGGGTCAACCTAGAATGCTATTGGCTGGTCCACTGGTCCTTGTGTAACCAGAAATGTTGAGTTCGAAGAATGGGGACTATTCTTTACCCGTGAAGGTCGCCACTATTTGCAAGGAAAAAGACCTCTTTTTCAAGTTGTTTTTGATGGAAAATCATCGCCACGTGCTATTACGCCAATGCGAAACTGTTTAAAACTGACGCATAAATGGCCCATTATGGCCGGTTGCACTTTTATTGAAATTCTATCTATATATTCATCTACGCTGGATTTAAATTTATTTAAGAGGCCTATGCCCCTAGTTCCCGGGTTTGTCGGGGCTAGGAAGTGCCAGTTCGTCTTAAGAACCAGTTAAATAGCAGTTTTATTCACCGTAGGCCACTTTAGTGATTTAAAAGCAGTTTTGGGACTTAGCCTTTAAGTTTGGGCCCAACTGCCAAAAGAAAGCCCCTATTGGTGCTCATTCATGAAGAGGTGCACCTCTTTGGGCCTCAGCCCTCTCTGGCATTAGAAGGGGCCAGTCTCTACGTAGGATTCGACCATTGTCATTTTTGAGAGAGAGAGAGAGAGAGAGAGAGAGAGAGAGAGAGAGAGAGAGAAAACTTGTGCAAAGAAAGAGTTTGTGGAGAAAGGAAAGAGGGAAGGAGAAAAAGCAAGGTGCTTTCTTGAGAGTGTCCTATTTAGTGTGAAAAAGGGTATGGTAGAACCAAGAATAGGTCTATTCCACTTTCTTATCTAATGTCAAAATTCTTGGATCAGTGCGATCTGTTTCATTTATGCAAACTGTATATCTCACCTCTTAGAAATCATTTGAACGGCCCTGATTTGTGCCCTCTTGTTTTCGTTCTCTGCCTCGCTTTCCTCACTCCCTGTTAGCGAACTGCCTGCGGCCCAGCCTCTGCCTATGACCAATCGCTGCCCTGGCATCTCATTCCTTGCCTGCGATCTCATATCCTCCTATCTGCCCCGCGACCTGTTCATTTACCCGACCTGATCCCCTGCAACAAATCCCTTTGATTTGTTCCCTACCCTGTGGCCCTCTCTTCGCTAACCATGATCGCACCACTGTTGTCAACCTGAGCAACCATTGTGGACGGGGTCTGAATGTCCTTGCTCAGCAATGCCCTAATCTACCTCGGAAAAGCCTCCCAATCACGATCTGAAGTGGCCTGTGGAAAGGTTCTTTAGGAGGCCGCTGATCCTTTAGGAGGCCGTTGATCTCTGACTATGCCTTGACTATGGCTATTGGGTGTTTCATGCTGCTCCGAAGATTGTCTGGCTACCAAACAGTAGGTGACCTGTCCAATCTATTTGGAATACTCCAATGTGCCCAAATGCATTTGGGAAGTGCTTTGTATTTTGAGGCTTATACTTCTAGTGTGAAGTGTAAGGAAGATATTGTCTTTGGAAGCATGCCTATCTTTCTTGAAGGCACTCTCTTTAGTTTTCCATAAGCCCTGAACGAAAGCTCTTTAATACTCCTTGCGGACTAAGAGCTGAAGCTTTGTCAATCGCTTGCAAGCGTTGAGGTGTGTCTCATTCCATTTCTTTCTCTTGGAAGATTATGATCACAAGGAGAACTGTCTTGCTGCCTAAGCACCCGTCAAGCTATGAAGCCTCTGAATGTGAGTGTTGTCACTAGTAAAGGTTTCCTTGTCAATTAGCCATACTAGCCACAAACACTTGTTAAGTTCTTGCTGAACCTCTGAGCAAGTGAATATAGTGGTGTTCTACTCTAAACCATTGTTAGACTCTTGCTCATAAGTTGACTCCATAGCCCAATTGAGGAGAGGAGCCGATTTGACTGTTTGCTGCATCCAAAAGGGAGTTTAGTGTGTATAGTATCTTCTTGCTACTTTAACATATTTGGTGAGGGCTGATAAGTAGAAGTATGGTTTTTTTTATAGTGAAATGGTTCTTGTCCATTTCAACGTTCCCTAGGCTACCTAAAAATTGTCGATAGATCGTTAGGAATTTGCCTTGCCGATTGCCATGGAAAGTGCTTGTGATCATGAACGGCCTTATTTTCGACTCCATACCCAATGGAGTTTGAGCTGTAATTGTCGTATAGACCGACTTCCGTTAGCTTTTCCTTAGATTGGCAGTCTATTTCGGGGTCGTTTTATAATCCTTCCTCAACTCCTAAAACAATATCAAAGAGGTCATGGATCACAAGTAGTGATTCCATCCTCACTTTTCAAATGGAATAGTTTGTGGAAGTTCTCATTAGATTCTAACAAATATCCACCCATGGGTGACATTGTGAATGAATGCCTATGAGATGCACAAGGATATCTTGATAATGAGTGATCTAAGATAGATTTCTAGCTTTCTAAGAAGCTTCTAATCTTGGCCCCTTGAGTCAACCTAGTTTAACTTGGATGATGGTGTAATAGATCTACTTCAAATATCCTAGCAAATCACTTCTTCAAAAAATTGATTCTAGTACAATTTTGTTTGATATTTCACACACACACAAGATCTGAACAAATCAACCTTATAAATCTGATCTAATGCTTCAAAATGAATTGTTTCAATGACTCAAATCTCTATTTGATCATTAGCATTCAATAGATTGAACCTAGATCTAGACAATGCACTTCAAATGTAAAAGATGCTTTGGGTTCAAAAGAATGGTACCAAGCTATGCTAGATGAGTATAATGCTTTGATGGATAATAGTACTTGGATCTTTGTTGATAGACCATCTAAGAATGTGATACGATGTAAGTGAGTGTTCAAACTCAAGTTAAATTTAGATGGAAGCATAAACAAGCACAAGGCAAGGCTTGCTACCAAGGGATATGCCCAAGACAAGGGCATAGATTATGTGGAGACTTTTGCACCCATGGCCAAGATGGTCACAATAAGGTTGATTCTTGCTCTTGCCTCTCATTTTGGATGGATGCTTTGTCAAATGATTATGGATCCAAAGGATGTACCAATCATCCATAATGACAACATTTCAGCTCAACATCTTGCATCGAATTCAATTTTCCATGCAAGCCGGCCCAAACACATAGAGATTTGTCATCACTTTGTGAGGGAAAAGGTGCAAGCAAGGGAGATCTCTTTGGAACATGTATCAAGTAGTGAATGTGTGGCTGATATACTCACTAAACCTCTTCAAAAAGCAGCTTCATAAAGTTAAGATCATCCCTTGGAGTGATTAGTAGATGTATGTTAGATCCAAACTAGTTGTGAGGAGTGTTAAAACAAGCTAGTTTGGACCAATTTTGGTCATATGACTTGTAATTGGCAAATTGGCCATGTTAAATAGGTTGAAAAAAAAGTAGCTACTTATGTATAAATATGTGATGGTTTCTCCATCAATTTTTGGGTAAAAATTTGGTTTTCCTTCTATCAATGTTATTGGTGATCTCTATGCTTGATATTTGCTATCTGCATTTGGTTCTTTGCATTTGTGGGATTGATTAGAAAGTTAAGGTACTGTTCTCCGCCTGTGGCAGTCCGTACACTCACACATGTGCAGGGAATAACAAGAAATGGAGCGTTATAGTGGAGTTAAAGCCAAGGAAAAGCTAGAAAACACTAAATTGGATGTGTTTTTTGCTATTGAATCTATTCAAGATGCTTCCTCCATCATTTCATAAGTTTATTGGAGTATTTCAGGTGGATTTTCAACACCCCTGTGTAATGACACGTGTGAAGGAAAAAAAAATTTAAAGTTTGTTTTTCGTGCTTTTTTTTTTTTTTTTTTTTTTTTTTGTAAATTTATTTTCACAGTTTCTTGTATTTTCGAAAAAAAAAAATTCATAACTTTTTTTTTTCCGTGTTTTTTTGTTGTGGATATTTATTTTTTGGACTTCTTTTTCTAGAAATTTTTTTTGAGTGGTTTTTTTCATTTTTCACAAAAAAAAAAAATTCAATTTTCTTTAATGAAAAATGGACGTGTGCTGTCCATATGCACATTCCATCATAACTATGTCCACTTGAAAACTATGACAAAATTGGTCGCAAAAAATACTAGTTCTATATTGACATGAACATTATACTTTTGAAGGTGCCTCCAAAATACAAAGAAAATCTGAGCACCTGGCATTACTGTTATAGATTACTTTTCTTCATAGAAAATGATAGTCGATGTTTTGACCAAGGCTTTACAACATTGTGTTTATACATTTACAAGTTAATCATTATGACATGCACCTTGAAGGGGGCATGTTGCACAACGGTGGTTTAAACATCCTGTCATGATGGCCACATGGGCATCCATGTGGCCTCACCTACTATAGCCGATTTGCAACAAGAAACCATTAGCAAATGTCAAAAGTTAGGCAAGTTAGTGTAGCTTAATTGTGCAAGTTAGTTACTTGAGTTTTGCAAGTTCTGTGTGCAACAGGTAGAGCATTCTTGTACGTATATTTTTGAAAACATGAATGCAAAGTGTGATCCAATATTCCATACCATTTGCATGCTTTGGTCTCTATTCTTATGTGCACATTTTCCTTTCCCCTGTTTTATGACACCAGTATCTTTCTATCCGAATGTTGTGTCGTATCTTCATGATGTCTTCGATCTTATTAGCATTCCTTCTCTTTCTCGTTAAGCTTTGTCACCACATACAATCATATATACACATGGACAACTAGAATTATGTACTATGTATCATTCATGAGGAGGTGCGCTACAGCCTGTAGCAAGATGAGCCGTGGGGCGATGAATCTAGCTACAAGGCTATATATAGTGCACGGACGGGTGAACGATACCTGACGTAGCATTTGGAGATGGACGATCCAGATGAAATCTGGTTGCAATCTTGTACTATGGCTCAAAATCTGCATGTTCTTAACCAATCAGATGATGCCATGTGTTCGATATCACTGCTCACAAATGCTACGAGTGGCACCGGAGAGCAGTCCAGTTTGAAAGAGTCATGCTTGATGAGATGTTGGTTACACAAAAATGTAGTAACCAATCCTCCAATAAGTAGTGAGTTAGTCAGGACTTCCTTTCATCTCGAGAGATCAGGGCCTCACAAATGATGATTTAGAGACAAAAGAACAAAGTAATGAGCAATGTGCAATGAGAAAGAGATTGCAATGAAGTTCACCACATTTTGTGTGACAAAGTATTATTCATAGCAGGTATATGCCTAGCTAGCATCAGCCTAGAAATTGCCATTTTAACTTATGGCAACGCTTTTGAGAAGTTTTTATTCCTTGAAGTACCAGCTAATTTAAGAAATTCATTCGTGTAGAAGGATATGTACGATGAAAAGCAAGACAATTTAGTAGTAGAAGCGTACATGGAAGATTATTGATCTTTATGAAGTATTCACACAATCAAAACAAATATCGAAAGAGCAGTAAGTGCATTTCTGCAAAATTTACCAACCTCTGAGATGGGCGTATTATACTCCAGGGGGTATAGAAAATCTGTTACACTGAACTTTTTAGCTAGCTCCTTCTTGCTAAGATTGATATCCACTCCAATAATCCGTGAAGCACCAGGTACCTTAGCTCCTTGTGCAGCCTGCGATATAAGAAGCTTGGAACAGATCAGATAAACTTTCAAATTTAGCATTCTTGCCCAAAACAATTTTGTTGTGCCTAAGTCTTAAAAAGGGTCAAAATAAATCACCGCCAAACCAGTGGTACCGAGACCAAGTATGGCCACTGTCGAGCCTGGTTCAACGCCTGCTGTGTTGATGGAAGCTCCAACACCTGCACCAGAGATCAAGATATGCAAACTTAGTAGTACAGGTGGCGGGACGGCGTAGCATGTGCTGCTTCTTAGTAACAAGTCTTTGCCTCTGATTGTACAATAGAGTTTTATAAATATCAAGACATCACACAACCTGTTGTGACGCCACAGCCGAGCAGGCAAATCTTTTCCAGTGGACCACGAGGATCTACCTTCACAACGCAGCGCTGATCTACGACTGTGTACTCACTAAAAGTGATGTTCCCAGGAAGTGATAGATGGGTTTTCCGTCCTTTGAGAAGCGGGTTGTGTTGTCTGAGAGCATAACCCCCCTATCAGGGTCGATCTTATATTTCATGCAAATATTAATCTTTCCTGACCTGCAATATCTACATTCCTGGCAATTTGCAGTAAATAAGGGAATGGCATGGTCTCCTGGCTTGACATGAGTGACACCTTCTCCAACACTTTCAACAATTCTGCAGCCACAACAATATATCAGGTTTCAATATCTTCTTCGAGGCTCAGCAAACTCGTGTTTCAAGAAAAACTCAAGGAGTGCATACCCAGCTGCCTCATGCCCAAAGATACGAGGGAAGACATGCGCTTGGCCCTGCAAAACCACGTGACACAAACCATTTGAAGTCGACAATGATAATTAATTGAAGTGGCTTTTCAATATCCATGATTCCATGTTTCATAGTGAAATTACCATATTGAAATGGAAAAGACACTAACTTAATTGAACAAAATGATTTTGCATATAATGGCAAAACCTACAAAACAAATACATTTTTTTCTCTCGATCTATCTTTCCCACACTCACCCAAAGAAACATTCGGCCATGAAGAGCTGCTTTGTGATAATTCTGGATTGCTACCTTATTTCAAATTTGCGGGCTTCCAAGCTCTGAAGAACAATAGAGCCTGAGAAAGGAAAAACAATGAATGTGGTTTCTGGGATCATCAGCTCACCTCTCCTTTCCAGAAAGTGAGATCTGTTCTGCATAGTGATGTAAAGAGGATACGTAAACGAACTTACCCATCCCGAGGAGGTGCCACTTGCACTTCTTCAATCTTCAAGGGATGTTTTGGGACCCATGCCACAGCAGCTAGTCACCCATGTAAGCATAACATCAAAAGACACAAATACATTGTTGAAGTATACAAGACAGATGCTATATTGCATTAGTAAAAAGGAATTCAAGCAATGTCTTTAATTTTTTATCCTGAAAGCCATAGCCAGCCCCTTCTCAGAAAGATATTTGACAAGCAATCTGCAAAAGAAGGCTTCAAGATGAATGAGAAACTCATTTCACCTTTGCAGGTGATTACTTGGCCTGCAATATTTGGCAATCGAGCATCCTGGCTAGCCATGTTGAGCTGCAGATTATAAACGAATACTCTCTATTTTCTGCCACTCTCAATGCACGAATTCGCATATAGTACATCAGAATATGCACTCTCAGCTATATATGCTCCGCTGATCAGAGTCTTAGAGATCGCTCCCCTCTGTCTCATCAAATAAAGCACTCACACTCCTATATATCTCATCATTCCGGCCCATACAAATACTGACTGAGCAACTAGTTCGTGTTCTACAGATTTTATTACTGTTTGAATGTCCGTGGTTGTGTTGAAATCGAACTCTTCACCACTCCTAGATGGGATAGGAAGGAACCCAATTCAGCAATCATTGGATGGAGGATGCATCCGAATCCGATCGCCTGTTATGTGGTTGTGTTGAAATCGAACTCTTCACCAGTCCTAGAAGGGATAGGAAGGAAACCCAATTCAGCAATCATTGGATGGAGGATGCATCCGAATGCGATCGCCTGTTATCAGTCGCGTGTCTGAGTGATTGACTGCATGGCACATGCAAATGCATCGTCAGTCTGTCTCAGTTTAGTACACTTTCATTTGGATGACGTTTGAAAGTGAAATACATACATACATAAATACATACGTATATATGCGTATATGTATATGTATATCTATATATTGTATGTATGTATGTGGCTTTCTTTTGGGTTGAGATGAAAACATTCCTTCTTGAATCATTGTTTGAGAAAGCCGGCAAAGTATAAGAACGACATCGGCATCTTTTCTTAGAAATCTGCATGATGAAAATTTTGACGATTTTATGGACGGGCTTATAAAGTCTTTTATGAGTAGTAGTCCTTAAAAAACCGGGAAGCTTCAAAAAAAATGTTTTGAGGACAACCCAAAAAAGGTTTTCAAAACAGCGCCCTCAATGTTGGCTTTGGTAATGGGAAGAGAGTGCATTTGGTATAGGGGAAGGCCCCTCATTCACATATTTACTAATGTTGAAATTTCAGATTTTTTTTATTATTTCAAATTACATATTACCCTTCAAAAAAGTGTTTTTAGCAATTTATACATATTTATACCTGAGTTGATAACATGATGGTATCACCCTCCCCAATTTATACCAGTCTACAACTCGTATACCTCCTCATATTGATACGCGACCAATATTTAATTTATGCAAAAATTACAATACTCGAATTTTGGTACTCCGCAACATTGATAATAGCGTCCACGTAAATTTCTTTAGACTTTTAATACGTATGATTTTGACATATGTTACTTGTGTAAGGCCTTGCCAAACTTTCTAAAAAATAGGAAGTGACACTTTACATGGGAGAGGGCCCCGTCTAAGGGCCTTCCGTCCTAGGATGTGACTGCTCGAAGGCCTTGCCAAGCAAGGCGAAACGCCCAAGTGCAGGCAGCCTTCTCCTACGTAATGACAAATGTGAAGATTTTCTTCTTTATTAACTTGATTGTTTGCGGATTTTTTTCTCTTTTTTCTCGATTATTTTTTTCTGCAACTTTTTTTCGTGTCTTGTTACTTTTTGAAGATTTTCTTTTTTGTTTTATTTTTGGATTTTTTTTTACCCGTTTTTTTGAGGATTTACTTTTGTGTGCTTTTTTTTTTTTTGCAAATTATATTTTTAGTTTTTTCTATAAAACAAAATTTGGTCTTCTACAAAAAAAATACATTTCTTTTCAATGTTTTTTTTTTGACGAAATGTGCATGCCAATGACAATGTGGTAGCATGTTGACAATATGCGGTAGCACGTTCTTCATTGGCTGTCTACATGCTCCTTCATAACTTTCACATGTTATGTATCAGCATTTTATTGGCCTCCACTTAAAAATTATGACAATAATGCTCACAAAAAACTCTAGTTCTAAATTTGCATGAACATTGTGCTTTTGGAGGTGCTACATAAATTCTAATGTACTTGGTATTGCGGATTTGTAAGGTGATTATGATTGTGCCATGCAAGGATGTGTCTGAATACAAATTGGAAAAACTTATAGGTTATTACATATAGGATTTTAGAAAATTCCTAAGATTCAGTAGATGCTATGACACCACATCATCGCTAAAGGCTTTCAAAATAGGGTGATGTGTAGTCGACTTGATGGACACATGGGGTTTGGCACTCGAATCCAAACTAAGGCTTAATAGAGCAAGCAAGAAAATTGCTATGAAAAAATTGAGCTAGTACAAATCCTGGAAAACCCTACGATAAAATTAGTATTTGGAGCTCAAAAAATGAGCACGAGAGTGGAAAGTAGCTCTAAAAGTTTGGGAAAAGTAGTACTATGAGAGAGAGAGAGAGAGAGAGAGAGAGAGAGAGAGAGAGAGAGAGAGAGAGAGAGAGAGACCATGACCCTCCTTGAAATTTCATTTGTTTTCTATCGTAGTTCATTGATGGATGGAATAACCATGTCAAAGTGTTGTCCTTCTTAAGGAACATGCTATAAAGTTGTAAACAATAATAATAAAATTATATATAATAAACAAATTCCAGAAACTTTTGCTTTTTGGGATTTTATCCATGTCCTTCAAGGACTTTTTCTTTTTTTTTAAAAGAATATCACACTCATCACAAAAGTCCTCAAATAACAAATATTATAATAAGCTATCAAGGCTAATTAAAGAATTTTCTTGAGTGTATTTTATAGGACGATTCTTTGGAAAAGGGACACTAATGCTTCACTCCATTAGAAACTCTACAATTAGGTGACCGGTGACCAATACGCTAGTCCCCACTAATTGAGGATGTTGATTTTCAAGTTGAACTTGGTTGTTGCACAATTATTTGAATAAATCAATTGAATACCATTATTGAAAAACCCTAAATCAACATTAGGATTTCAAAGATAAAAAAATAACAAAACAGAAAAATGTGAGAAAAACTCTAAAGAGAGAGAAAAGTAGTGATATAATAGGAGGAAGGACTCATAACTTAGAGAAGCATGCACCAATTGGGCCCGACAACTACACTTTTTGGGGGCACTCGAGCACCGTGGAACATTACTCATCTCTTTTTGCCTAATAAAACTAAAATAGATACCCTTTCTTGTGTGCAAGTGGCTGTACTCTGGGAAAACCCATACTCATTATTGCATGTCCATGAAACTTTGAGTTTTGGTGAATTTAGATGGGGCATACCTTTCGTTGGCACTTAGGACTTTTTGGTGGTCCCACCATGAGCGTGTGTGTTTGAGGCCTGTGGGGAAGAGAGAGAGAGAGAGAGAGAGAGAGAGAGAGAGAGAGAGAGAGAGAGAGAGAGAGAGAGAGAGAGAGAGAGAGTTTCACATAGTTCCTCTTGACAAAGCAAGATTAAACCCTTGAAAGCCTTTATTCATAATCCAACAAGGTAAACATAGAGCTGAAAACTTCTTACAATACAATAAAACACCGTAAAAAAAAAACTTATTTCAAGACATCCAGCTGGTACTTGCCACCATCCCATGACACAAAAACCTCACGAGTTTAGTATGTGAGGAAGACAGGTGTCAAAGCTAAATATAAGTTGTTATCCATGTCAAAAATAAGCTTTACAACTTAACAACACCAATAGCATATGTAATATATAGTCCAATCTTATCAAGCCAAAAAAAATTTAACCTAGCGATAGGCCAATTCTTGATTATCATCGTATCAGGACGAAGGCCATGCTAACTAGTTTTTACAGTATAGGTCCGTATGAAAGCATAAAAGATAAATAAAACGACATATGCTAAGTTAGCCATCATACTATGTTATAGCTAAAATGTTTAATATGGACATATAGATAGATATTAGGAAAAATCCATGCCATTCTAACTCCAATGCATGTTGTATTAAACATCATTGCATGCCATGGTGTTACTACTTTATAAATAATGAAAAGTATCATTTGGAAGTAGTTATCGATGATAAGACATAGTTTGTCCCTCATAAAACCATTTCTTTGAAAAGCATCAACCAAAATTCCTACTTCTTTTATGAAAGTTTGTTGTTTGTTACAGCAGTACATTGCGGCAACAACTTGGGAAATAATAACCTTGTAAGAGTTATAAATTGGTCTATTGGAAGCCAGATGTATATATTGCATGAAGGGAAAAGGTAATTCTTGCCTTTTGTAAAATTTGGCAAGATGTGTAAATTTTGTCACAAGATCAAAGGTGTTCCATTGGCACGATAAATCAATTTCAATAGTGTACCATTCCTCTAAGCGTTTCATTGACAATGACCGTTTAAAATTTTCCAATTCATGAATCCACTTATATCTGAGTTGGTTATGTTTGGAATGCTTGAAGACATATAACACTGTCTCAATTAATTTTGGACTTTTCCAAAGTCCATTTTCAACAATGGACTCAAGAATTTACAACACACCAAATTAAACATATTTTTGATATAATTGATACTTTGATGCATCCATCCAAATTTGATAAAAACATCATTTAAATTGCCAATACTTTCAATATAATTGCAACAACATGATGACTAGCATCTAAATATATTCAAACATCTTATGTGATATTCAACAAACATTCATCACAAATAATTTTGAATCTCACATTCAAAAAGATATATTCAAACATCTTATGAGACATTCAACAAACATCCATAACAATTGGCTTTGAGAATGAGTTTGTCTATCATATTGTGAAAAATGGCGATAACAACCACTATCGCTTGGGGCATTTACAATCTTTTACTGAATATATGCATCTACGCATTGCCCTAAGTATTATCTGAACACGAATCTAATTCTACATCATGAAAACTCACATCCCTCGACTGCAGTTCTCCGGAAGACTGGCTCTCAGAATCCGACTACAAAGATCTTACAACATCGAGATAAGACTTAGTCCGCCTGATGTTTTCCGGAGTGTCGACGCATATAAGTTTGCGACCCATGACATTTAATAATGGTGCCACACAGTAAGATAACCTGAACAAGCAGACCGACCATTCAGGAGCAGAGAAAGACTCAACAATGGAGTTGATGCCTTCCCAATGTTTTGCTCTGTTTTTAGCAGTCGGGCTACAAGTTACAAACTTTTTAGGCACCTTCTGTTGGTCGCCAAAACACAGACTTAAAAATTTGAGTTTACTATGCACACATGATCTTAGATCACTTGGTGCGTTGGCATTGTACAAGACATAAAGAACAGGTTGCAAATTTTGCATTTGACCTTGTTTTAGAGGGGTAGCAAGCTCGTAATAACTCTCGAATACCGAGAGTTTTATGTCCTGCATTGATTTTAAGCTTCCCTTGACTCCCTCTTTTATACTTTGTTCCAAAAATAGCACAATAACAAACAATTTGTGTTTTGCCATGAGGGTGGCCGGGTAGTGCCGCACCAATGTAGTGATGTAACTTGAACTAATCGACTCGATATTATCAAAAATGTATAATGTGGGACTCTCCCAAGCAGATGAAGGAACAACCATGAAGTTCGATTCATCAACCCCGCAACAAATCGTTTCATTTCCTTTGGAGGTCTTCACTTTGCAAAAAAGTCTCCAAGAAGTGTCGGCGCTACTCCTTGCATGCCTTTGTTTCTGATTTAGTTTTTCTTTTATTTTTTCAACAAATTGCGTTAAAGAGGATGGTGTATTGCTCTGCAACTTAGATGATATGCTTCTGCTACTGCTTGTAGCCATTCTAATCCAATCATAAACAAACTTTTTGTTGATAGATGAGGATGGGCACTTTATTGCCTCTTTGTCATATTGCACATCTGCTTGCAGATCATTGTCTAAAGAAATAAAAACTTTACAACGTGCAATGTTGTGGTTTCCTTGACGATTGTCGCCACACCATCTTCAATATTTTTTTTTCTATTTTTTTTGGCCAAAATATTACTGGCCCTCCAAGAGTTTTTTGCATACCTTCATACAAATTGGGTCCGACAAGTACTGCAACGATCTGACAAATATTACAATGAGTGGAACGGTCTTTTGACGTTGTGGTGCAAACTCTGGCTCATCGTATGGACGTGTCATCCGAACGCAGCAGAATAATGATATACTCCTCAAATGTTTGATACAAAGTCTTCAAGGGCAATTTTCCCTTCAACGTGCCAATGAGCTGAGTGCCGAGAATGTCTGACAATCTTTGAGCTTGATGAATTTTTTGATATAATTGATTTTGATGTTGATGATTTTCTCCCTGGTGCTGACGATGTACATAATGATAAGTTTTATTCAGAGAAAGATTGATTGAAAATGGTTGTGGAGGAAATGCGCAACAAAGAAGATGATCTAGCTTCTGAAAAAGAGTTTCTTAGCATCCAAAGTCAACTTGGTTTTCCACAGCCAACTGTCTATTCACTAACAATATTGACATCGAAAGGTGGACATAATATTGATGGAGAGACAATAATTAGAGAAGACAAAGCCGAATGCGTAAGTTTTTGTCTCTTATCAAGTACTAGTAGATTTATTATGTCAGATTATATACTGGAGATTACTTTGTTTTTTATCATTTCAGGAAACAATTTTCCTTGATGATTTCGCAATTCGTCGAGGAGGGCAGATATCTTCTGTGGGAGAATTTTCAAGAGATCATGCACTCAAGCACTATCTAAAGTCCTTACAAGAATAATGAGATAAGTGTTGTCCATTCAAAGTTTCATCAACATGGTGAAACTATGATTATGGCAATCAAGGCACTGTCTCATTTTCTTGGAGGACATAATTTTAATAAGGTGCATAAAATAATTTTTGTAAAGAAAACTATTGCGGTTAAAATTTTAGGATATGGACCAGTGAATTCCATGCTCAGATCATCTCATTTTGTAGTGTATGCTGCTTACGTTGATATGAGTAAGCATGAAAACTATGAGCTATTGGATCCAAACGAAAGAAGAAAATTGTTGCATGATTCTAAGTTGCAACTTTCATGGAAAAAATATCGGAAGCATATTAGATACTGCTGAATTGTACTTTGTAAATATTTTTATTTAATATACAAAATTTTATTGTGTGTCTATAGCCTATTGGGTTGTATAAATTTGCATGCTCTTTGAAATTTTTTATAACCCGTCGATTTTATATTAGATTCTTCTGTAAAACCATTGGAAAAGTTGCAGTATATGGCTGTTTTTTGTGCTAGTCCCGCCATGTTGTGTACTTTTATGAAATGCCGCTCTTGCTTGCCAACGAGATTTTTTCATTCCTTGCGATGACCATATGCTAAGACTTCTACTATTTCTTGCAAAGAATGTCGAATGATATCATAATATGTGCTGCATGTCATAATAACATAATCTAAATCAGTACCAAAAGTATCTAATTTAATTGCACATATTTGTCTATCGTAGTGTAAAATCGAAATCTTACCATATAATGTGTTATATGATCAACACCCCATGCACTTTGAACTGCATCTACAAATTCATTGGTTGTTTTCTGTATCAATTGGACATCAGTATTTGAAAATTTACCTTTTCTCAAGTATTTCACAATGTTGTCTAACTTTTTCCAAACTTCTATTTTGTGTATACGAGTAGAACCATCTTCTTCGAAATCTTGAGTTGCTGCAATAATTTCTTTCCAAACCGTATTGAGTGGAACTCCCTCCATGTGATTTTTTATGGTGGAAGGATATGATGTTCTATTAAATATCCATGAGAGAATGTTATGGTCTTCTTTCAGCACCTATAAGAGAATACAAAAACGTGATTAGCCTCATAATATTAACACAAAGAAGATTTTAGATATGAAATCCATATTCAAATGATTATCCCTATTTATTATGCGAAGGAACTACTATACCTGAAATGCTATCAAACACCAGATATCATTTTCTGATTGAAAACTGAAATTGAGGCCTTCTGAGTCTTCTGAATTTAAAAGTGCTCCATTCATGATTGTGAGACTGACTCTTTTCATTCTTTGTCCTTTTATAATTTCAGACTCATTTAACTTGAGAGCAACAATCAACTTGTTATTGACATTCTCATTTGTAATATCGTAAAAAATTATGATGAATGTTAGTAACTGATTAATGTCAATAAATAAATTGTTGGAATTGTTATATGCTAGACTTTCTCCTTTCAAGCAATACACTTCATTGATATGAGATGGATTACCAACTATTGTATGCATACCATGGTTTAACATGTCTTTTTAAAAAAAAAGATAAAATAGTCGTGGGATTGGAAACTTTTTAATATTTACCTGTACAAATGCCTCCTTTATCATCTTAAACATTGTTGCATATGCTTCCCTACTGATGCTAGTAAAGTCACATGCCCCCTGAAGCAATGTAGTGTCTAATATTTTTCCAACTTCATCCATAATGCTATCAATAACTGAAGCCTTAATCTTTTCCATTTTGTTATTCTTTAATATTGATTTCATAGATTTAGAAGTCAAGATAGAGCCTAGTGAATTTCCAATTGAAATCTCATCGACCAAATGGTCTTCAACAACCAATGCTGATCTGCATTACAAACATAATGTTCATGAAAATGTCAGTAGAAATTAGGACACTCTTAGTATTCATAACAATATATAATAAGCAAATCAACAGAAAGTTAAAATGAATAAATAACAAAATTAGTGATTATGAATAAATCAAAAAGTTCAAGCAATTTTCAGTACCAAATAAGATATAACCTACTTGAATGCACAGATTCGTCTTTTTCTATGACCTGCTCTGGATGATAGATCACATATATCCTTGTTTACCAATCTTTTTCTCTTGTTGCTTCGGACCTTTCTGTTGAGCAGATCCATATCTTTAACAAGAGACAAATATGAGATACGCATGGATTGAAATGCAATTTTTATCTCATCATTACTAGTTGTATAATGATGCAAAGAAGATTTCAACCCGTGGATCTCCTCCTTGAGCATCTCATATTCATCCAAACAAGTTTTCATCTTTGTAGATTTTTCTTCGCAGTCCTTTGATATTTTCCTTGATTCCTCTTCCAAATAATGATTTCTTTGCATTGAATGTTCATTCCCATAGAGCATCAAATTCAATTGCATGATATTTAGAGTTTAACTGTCTTACCCTTATCCCAAGTTTGAGTGCTCGTGAGAAATTAACTATCATCATGCAAATAACATACAAAAAACAATATTTGATGATGTTGGGAAGTATTTAGATGGGGGCTCTTGGATTCCACACTCTCGAAATATTGCTAGATTATTCAAAGGCATTTAGTACAATAGCCAAAACAAAGACACCTTAATCTTCAATTACCAGCACCAACTCCAACTAATTGATCCATCATAGCTCTCACATCATTAACATGAGTAGCAATAATTCCATCTTATGCCATTTGCATTTGAGTAAAAGCATTTCTTCATAAACATTAATATTCTTGACACAACATTCTCTTGTCCAAAAGTTCAACTTAGCTTCTCCAAGCACTCTTTGATGATTTAGCATAAGTAACATGACTTATTTGGGAATCTGCAATGCTAAGGAGAATAATTGAAAAATCTTGCTCAGGTTTTGACTCACTACCTTAAAATGCAAGGCCCCTCAATAAATGTCATTCTGATTTTGATTTGCCATGTATGAAAGTTTGCCCATTGAATTTTCAATGGTGAATTTTTTAGTTGATCAAGCCATTCTAACAAGAAATCAAACAAATAAGGAAAGCAAATGTGCCAAGTTTCTCAGGTGCAAACAACAATGCAGATACAACAGTTTAGTGTGAAGATGTTGTTGTCTTAGTCTGACATTTCCTACACACTGACTGCTGGGGAGCATTGCAAATTAAGGTTCCAACAAATACGAACACATTGATCTACAACGATGGGTTTCTGATTACGAGCTGGCTTCAAGAATTTGCTAGATAATCACAACAATACAGATACATTGACAGTTTCGTGTGAGATGCTGATGTCTTAGTCTGACATTTCCTACACCCTGAGTGCTGGGGAGCATAGCAAATTAAGGTTCCAACAAATACGAACACATTGATCTACAATGATGGGTTTCTGATTACGAGCTGGCTTTAAGAATTTGCTAGATAATCACAACAATACAGATAAATTGACAGTTTCGTGTGAGATGCTGATGTCTTAGTCTGACATTTCCTACACCCTGAGTGCTGGGGAGCATAGCAATTTAAGGTTCCAACAAATACGAACACATTGATCTACAACGATGGGTTTCTGATTACGAACTGGCTTCAAGAATTTGCTAGATAATCACAACAATACAGATACATTGACAGTTTCGTGTGAGATGCTGATGTCTTAGTCTGACATTTCCTACACCCGGAGTGCTGGGGAGCATTGCAAATTAAGGTTCCAACAAATACGAACGCATTGATCTACAACGATGGGTTTCTGATTACGAGCTGGCTTCAAGAATTTACTAGATGATCACTACATAAAACCATTGTACTCTTTTCCAACTTCTTATCTACATGCAGATCATGCAACATTTCAAAGATGTAGCATCACTACAGTCAAGGCACTAATAATTTGCTAAGCAATCCTAGTCGCAGTCGTACTGATCATACATCAACTACATGATCGCTACTTGTAGTAGATTTCACACCTTGTTGAATGTTGAAGGAACAACTTGTCTTCTCTTTATAAATGAGCCACCCATGCAGCATGACAGGGAGAATGTTGTCCCAGTGCATGAAAGGATATGGAGCCTGGAGGCTGGATTCCTATGGTGTCATAACAGCAAAGACAGTGACGTCAACAGAATCAATGAACGTATGCATGCCGCTATGACAATGAATTAGAAAGTTGCTCAGGAACTGTCAATAGCAATCACTGGATATATTCAAGATCGATGCACGCTGACGGCGCTGATAAACATAATTACTGGAATGCAACAGCCGCGACCAAGACTTCACATCATGGCCCATGAATAATTCATCTCTGACACCATCAATATACATGTCAGACACTTCGCTGGAGCAAAAACAGAAGCAGAAGCGCAGAGAGAGAGAGAGAGAGATATGGTGCAAGTTTTTCTTATAAGGTTAGTTTCAAACTTTTTTTTAGTAACATGGACGTAGATACTCTGATGTGGTGTGGGCTGTCATGCTCTTAAAAATGGACAAATACAATTGTCGAAATCCACATTTATCGCTGCATGTTTAGATTGGTAGGTTCTTTAATGATTGAAAGCCAACTGATTTCAATTATAAATTTCTCTACGGTCTTATTTTACCTTTTATAGATCTCTTAAAAACTTTGTGAGGTTTTTTACATGGTTTGTTTTGCAACTTTTTTTATGAGCATTTAACATCTTAAATGCAATAATAACAGCGCTCAATTTTACGCTTTTCTACTTTCCTTTCGCATTATTGATTGTATGCTTTTTGCTGAAAATTTAATTGCCATCCAATCACAAATGATCGCAATGCAACGTCATTCCAATCACGACTTCCAACCTTTCATCATTCTCTTATTGATTGCATTCTCAATTATTCTATGCTGAGTATGCTCCATTTTCTCGGTGTTGATATGCATATTTATATACGCATGTAGCTCTCGGCAACGACGACTGCAAAACTTGCAGGAAATTCTCCAAATCTTTCTACATGCGATGTCTTCTCAGTGTTTATACATGTATTGGCATATATACGCACCTTGATCTGAACAAAGACGATTGCAAAGTATGTTTTTCCTCGGTGTTATGGCATATATATACCCACATATCTCTGAGCAATGACCAATCCAAAGCTTGCATGAACTGGATTTAATAGCATTCTCACCTTGAACTGGATTTGAAAGCATTCTCAGTTTTAGTTTAAGTGCTGCATATATAGGTACCTCGGATTTTTCTGAGTTGATGCACATTTACTTTCATGCAGGGATCGTAGAGTCTTCACGTCGAGAGCCATTGTTTTAGGAACTATGATTGTCTTTCTTGTATTCAGAAATTGAGCCTCTAATTTTCTGTTGCAGGATTGATTTTCTGACTGAGACAAGATTCGCAAGGAAGAATTGGCTCTGAATGAGCTAGTGCGCTGGATTTAAGTCTCTAACGCTTCTTTTTGTTTGTTGTCAGACAAGCATCATCACTCTGTCACCAAAGTGTCGCTTAATTGGTTTAAGGTACACAGAGCTTTCCAAAATAGTTCTTCCATTCTTTTACTGCAATAGTAGGTTCGTTTTAGATGTTGGATCAGCGACGTGCTGATTACAGTCCACTATATAGGCATGCACCAAAATATAATGTCAGCCACACACGATACACGTACAGATCACTAGCCATAGGCTTGTTCTGTTATAAAAGCGCTTGAAAGAACATAAATTTTCTATTTTATGGGAAATGCTCGAAAGGTTGCATGCAAGTAGTAAATGCTCAAATTTTTTTTAACACTGTTCTGGTGATCTGCAGACCATGGATCAGCCTTTATTAATAGTCTCGGATTCTCCCGTGTGCTCAGAAGTTCCGTTACAAAATGTTGATACGATAGACTGGACGTCGCGAGCCTCGTCATTCGATGATCCCTTTGCTATTGAGACGGTATATCACAGAAAATACGATGGGACAGTGTGGCATTATAAATACAGCACTGCGAAAGCTATTGTAAGAGCAGTTCTACGAGGACAAACTTCTTTGGACAATGGCTCGTGGAAAGAAGACGTATCATTTGATTTCAAAAGAATGATGCAGGTTAATGTCATCACCAAGGAAGAAGAGGAAATTGTTATTCAGGTCCCGTGGTATCCAGACATGATTGCTTCTGTCATGGAAAACGACCAAGCTCTGGGTCGTAAGGTATAGATGCAAAAACCCAAATAAATCTGTACAACTACTTCGAGTTTTTCCTTCTGAAAAGTTGATGATTTGTACTTCAATCTCCCCTTGGGAGGTAGAAGTTGATGTTTTGTGAATTTGCAGGTGCTTTGCATGGAGCTTAGAAAACTTATTCAACTACATTACTCGACGAAGATTATCAAACGTATTATGGAGTAGAATGCTCCGTCTTTTGAATTCATATCCTATAGGGCCAATCCTCATCTTTCTCGAGAGGGGCAGATGTATACGACTTTTCTTGATTCTTTGCATAGCGCTGCCCAGCAGAATAAAGCAGGCTTAGGTAAGTATGGTATATCACAGTAAACGTTTTCTTTTGGATCACGTGCTCTTGAAATTACCAACAAAATGACTCCCCACTCCAAATTCAGCTATTTCACCTCCAAATGTTAGCTTGATCATCTTGAAATTGTGCATTTTAACTGCCAAGTTTTATTACATTTTATACACAAAATTTTCTGGACATATGGCGGGAACACGAGTTTGGATTAGAACGTTACAGTGGTCTGATGCTGTTGGGCTTCCATGGAACAAACCACATATGGATGGAAAACATCTTAGAGGTGGGAATGGATCCTTCCTTGAGGACGCAAGGTACCGATAAGTTTTATGTTTGTCCCTTTTATAGCATGTTCCACACTATTCGTAAAACTGCAAAGGCAAACGTACTTGAAGGTGAAAAATTCAAGCTCTCAGTCTTTCTGCTGATCAACACTGAGGCAAAGGACTTAGATTTTGATGTGAGGGTATCATCTACAGCAAATGAGCTGCCAATTGGAGAAGTTACTCTCAAATTGCGCGAGGGTTTCTTCGCTTTAGCCCATAATCTTCCTTTATTAAGATCCCTGCTGGAAAAGTACTATCAAGCTGTGCATTCATGCTTTAAAGACCTTTCCCTACTTAATACTCAATTTTAAGTGCAGCATGCTCCTACTCAGTTACTCAATTTTGAGTGCAACATTCTTACGAAGCTTACTTATATTAGAACCAGTCTTCTCTTAGTAGTCAGCAATATGTATTTCAAGTTGTAGGTAAAAAAGATGCCATTGACAAAATTTTACTCCAAAGTTGATGTGTGACTATTTTCTTGCCACTAAAATATCGTCCCAAATGGACTTTGCTATGTAAAATGACAATCATCTTTCAACACTAAGTTGGTTCTCTTTTGTGTAATGAGACATATTTATGGGTATAGCATGTTGGGACCTTTCATCATTGATATGTATATACTCTTGAAAACCCTCCAAGATTGGCAATATGACTCCGTGTTTTAGGTATGCTTGTAGTAAGCCAATTCTATTCTGAAGTTGAGAAATTGAAGGAAAAGAACAAGTCCCAATGTTTTTTAGTGATTACATACAATAGATAGACATCAATTTACTTCAATGCAAAAAAATGTCATTATAGAAAGATACCCAACGCGGTTAGCTTAGATGGTTAGCTTGGCATCCATAGTTTCTTTGGTCCTAGGTTTGAGCCTTTCCTTGGAAACCAAGAAGCATTATAGAAAGATGAATAGTAACCAGGATAGAGGGCACATAGAACATGTAATATTGGTCAAATTACAAAAACATCATCTATTTAGTTACTTACAATGGAACTATGTATATGTGAATCTAGCTGAATGTAAGGATAGGATTTCTATTAATGATATAGGTAGACATCAACTGAGTTTGTGATGGAAAGATGTTGATAGATGATAGATGAGAGCCCATCAAACACGCAGTCTCAAGTCAAATTCTTGAGAGATATATTTGATCCATCAATTTGCTACAATGATGAGTTTCTCAAATTTCGTAAAGAAAGTGCTTATTCTTGGGCAAAAATATCATCTATCAATTTGCTTACAATGATGAAAGTTTTGTGATGTTTCTCAAATTATCTAACAAATTGAATCCATTTTTGGACCAAAACATTGAATTGGACTTAAAGGTTTTCCTCAAATTTTGTAAAGAAAGTGCTTATTCTTGGGCCAAGCCATTGAAAGAAGCCATGTCTTTGACTCCATGAATTCAACTTATGCTACAATAATAACAGTAATACATTTATCAGATCCTTTCTTGTCCAACCTATTTTGTAAGTCAGATTCTTTGCATGTACATAAACTTGTGTGGCCTTTTTTGTGTGCATCAAAGTCAACTATTATAAGCCATTAGAACTAGTTCATGTAAGGCCCAACTTTGTACACAATAGTGTTTTGAAGTAGAAAAATACATGAAAATCATATATAGTGAATTGAAGAATTCTTGTTTTTGTGAATATCAATAACATCTACTTTTGACAAAGCATAATATTTTGAACCCAAGGACATGTCCTATTATTTATTTGATGAAATTAAGCCATCATTCCATGCTGGAAAAAAATGGTTTAGACTATTAATGTTCTCCATAATAACAACTTAATAAAGGCCAAGTTAAGCTTGCAAGTCACACAAAAATATCCTCATTAAAAATTGGAAAAAAAAAATCAAAGTAAATTGAATAACTCTTTACATCTAAAAAGTGTTGGAAATTAATGATAAACTTACTACTATTTACGGTGTACTATTAACAGTTGTTACCAGTTGTAATTAGCCATAGGCTAGACTACTAGTAAACTCCTAGTTTTCTCTCTCTACATTCAGTTGTTACCAGTTGTAATAAGCCATAGGCTAGACTACTAGTCAACTCGTAGATTTCTTTCTCTACATTCAGTTAGTGTCATAGTGATGGTGTGTTTTTCCTCTTCCTTGTGGTGATTGCTTATGATTGATATTGCTTATCCGATTATTAGCATAGTATCAGAGCCCGATAGTCTTGCGTGCTTGATCAGTGGATATAGCTTGTCACAAGCTCTGCAATGAAGTGACCTCTTGATCATCAAAGTGATTGAACAAACTTTGTTTTCCAGATCCATTACTTGCTCTAAAATCATGAAAACATCCATCCACTTGCATAGCACCATCTACACAAGAATATTCACCAAAGCATGTGAGAAAAGCAAAATGAGCCACTTCCACTTGCTTACCTTTCTCATCATAAGTGAGCCTTGAAGGTGTTTGCCTTTGCCTTGATGTCCTCCTTGGAGAAAATCCTTAACAGGAGGTGAAAGCTTGGAGAGGCAAAAAGTTGGAAGAAATTTTTCTTTGGTGTATTTTGCAGGTTTTGGAACTCAGTATCAAAAAGGCCAAGGCTAATTAGATAGATTGAAAAGTTGTTTAGTGGGAAGATTTTTACAATACTTCCTAGTTTTTTGTGAGAAGTGCTATTTGCGGAGAGTTTTGCAAAGAAATCCCTCATTTGTTTGATTGGGGAACTGCAAATTACATACACTAGACTGTGTCTAGTACTGCCATTTAGAGTTATGAGACATTTAGAAAGTGAAAAACTATGATTGCATTGAGTTTTAGCCTACTTTTGTGATTTTGTGTAAAATTTGTGCAAACAAGTAGGACAAGTCTGAAAAACTCAGCATTTTTCATCATTTGTAGTGAGAGTAATGTTGGGAGGTAACCAACTGCAAGGAGAGTTGGATTTGTATCTCATTACATCAAAAATTATGAATTTGAAGATTTGAGTGAAAAACAGAATTTTTTGGCTAGAAAACAGTGTTTTGTAGGTTTGTTGGCTGTATTATGTTGCATGAAAGGTGTTGAACAGGTCCAAAATGTTGTACATAGTTCCGAAATGCCTATCCAAGGGTCCGAAACGCCATTCTAGCCTCCCGAAACAAGAAGAAACTCCATTGAAATGCGCATTGAAATGCAGAGGAATAAGTTTGAAACGCTAGGGAACTGCCCAGAAACGCTCGGCTTGCAGTCCGAAACGTGGCGAAGTGAATTAAAAATACCTAGCATCTCCAGGGATTGGGTCCCATTGCAAACGTAGAAGGCGAGAGCGCATGATTGGATGTCTGCCATGTGTCAAAGAAAAAGGGCACGCTGATCTGAACCGTAGATCTTGTACAAATTCGACGACCAAGAATTTGTTGAAGCCTTCTTTCACCTTTTTCAACTTTAAATGAAATTTTGAAAGGGCCCTTGACATTGGTATTGAGCCACTTTTGTTTAAGGCTTGTCCACTGGTGGTTTTTTGCATGAAAGCAAAAAACAGGATGATGTTTTGACCTAGCTGGGGATACTGTTTTTTGAATTTGATTAGACAAGAGCTATGCTGATACAAAGGGCTATGCGTTGATATAAAAATCTTTAAAATTGGAGATCTGTGCGCGATGGAGAAAATTTTCAAAAATGGCAGTTTGGTGATAATTGCCATTTTTTTAGACTTAAGGGTAGTTTTGAGCCTTTTTAAGGCCAAAATCTTCAAATTGGCATAACTTTCAATCCATAGCTTGGATTGGAAAGTGGTCAAAGAAATCATTTGTCAAATTTGCTATGAATTTTTCATTTTTGCAGTCGTTTTTGCGATTTGGACTCATATAGGTGTAGTTATTGCAACTCTAAGCGAGAGCGTCCTCAATGAGTCAATCAAATGGAAAGGAGCCGACAACTATGCAATTTGGAAATTCAAACTGAAAAACATCTTGATGGAAAATGAGCTATGGGAGATCGTGAAAGAAAAAGAGACAAGATTAGTAATTGAAGAAGATCAGCGGGCATTTGATAGGAGAAAACGGAAAGCACAGAATGTCATCAACTTATCAATTAGAGATGCAATTATTCCCTATATTTCGGATTCGGAAGGACCGAAAGAAGTGTGGGATACGTTGAAGGCATTGTTTGAAACCACAAACACATCTCGAGTGCTATTTCTGAAGACAAAGCTGCACACATTACAAATGGATGATGGTGCAATCATTGTTGATCACCTATTGAATGTAAAGGAGATCTGTGATCAATTAGTCGTCGTTGGAGAGCAAGTTTAGGGTCGTGAGATCGTGCAATTAAAATTGATCAGTTTGAGTGAGTCACATCAGATGCTTATGAAAAGTATAAGATTTTTTAGACCAGTGAGATATGTTCTCAATGTAATCTGTGATCGTATTTGTAAAAAATTGTTACATTGTGATTTATTTTCCAAAATAAAAATAAAAAGAGATATATTGAGGAGTGTAAATAATATGGTCCGAGAAACATGCTCCATGCATGAATTTTTTGATTTCATTGGATAATCACCTGCCCAACAATGTAGAGTACAAGAAAAAAAAACATCAAACTTCTATCGAAAACCATTGACAAGAAGTTTGCGTATGATTGGATTAGAACAGCAATGAGCAGCGACCAAAGCATATCAACAAAATTGCGAACGCGGATACATGCATCATTGACTCAGTTTGTACATAAGGTGAATGGAAGACATATATAAAGCACAAGGATTGACCAGGGTACAAGTAGCTCCAATGATATAGATGTTTTTGTAAAGTCAAAACCTCCCAAGGTGTAGAAGCCATCTATTGTGGTATAGAGGAGTCAAATTTCATATATCTTTCTCCTTCTCTTTGGGATCATCCGACGTTGTACATATTCGACAACATAAAATCTTTGATTTTGAGCTATATCTTGTGGCACTGCTTGACAACACTAATGACACAACATAAATTATGTGTCATTGTTCTATTCTTGGAGAAGAGCATCAAATGAGTCAAAGGGAGCCTAATGGCAATGCATGACGTACGGTGCTCAATTTTTGAAGGATATTAGAACATGACCCACTTGAGACGGGGCAATGTTTCAGTTCAAAATCTGTAGCCCATATTGTTTGTTCTATATAATCTAGAGGAGCCAAACGATATAAGTGCCTGTGTGCATAGTAAATTTAAGTTCTTGAAATTGTGTTTTGGTGATATTTCCAATCCATGTATATATTTTGTAATACATTTTATAAATAAACATATTTTGTAGTTGTTTTCTGCAAAAGCCATCTTTGCTTTGATGCACATGTATATGTGAGATGTAAATAATTTTGTCATAATTACATCTAAAAATTATCATGTTCGTATTTAAAAATATATTATTACAAAGATCAAAATTAGTTGATCCGGTGTTTGTGATCTTACTACGCTAGTTATAGATTCAATACTATCTCTACTTCTTGAATATCTTGCACTCTCTTTTAAATCTATGATCTTGTTGAATCAGATATTTCTGATACGATGGAGATCACGGAAGACCTTAGAATCACGCTTCCACTGAAAATGACTCATCATCATCATATGTTTTGTATGTTGTCGTTATGTGTATAGACATGTGATTATTAAACAACTGTGAGGGCAACAAGCATGAAGTAGTGCAATTACTACAAAGTACTAAAATGAGCTGTGATGTGGTCTGCGTCAGACATGGCAGAGGAAGAGCTCCATTTTGAATGGTAATAGTTGACGATTGTTGACGACGATCGTCGAAGATGTCGAGCAAGTCGAGTCTACTGGCTCGCCCTCTTCATGAAAACAGGTCTGTAGTATTTTCATGACTCATATTGTTCCATATAATGATGTGCACTCCCACTTCGACTAGTTTCTCCAAAAACATTTTAGCTCGAGGCCTTAGAAAACAATAGTAGTATTCATGCACTCGAATTATGTTTCTTTTGAAGCAATTTAGAAAAGGGTCATCCGGTTTTGTTTAATAAGTGTTTAACAACACCCCATTTAGATCAAGGACGCCCAACCTACCATCCCTAGTTGGAATGTCTTGAGTGTCGGGGGCCCTGGTCGTCATTGAAGTCTCATCTTTTATCCACCAAGGTGTGGGTGCTACAAACACATAAGAAAATGACGTCACCATAATGCGATTCAGATTGCGCAACAGAAAAGTTAAATGTCTTGTTTCCCTTTTGATAATAACAAATGTCTTCTTAACATATCAGATAGCGGTGACAATGATCACTCGGTGAATTTGGTCACACTTCATAACACGATAGGTAGCATTATTCTACTTTTAGCGCAATACAGTGTGCACGTGTTACATCTTGCTTGCACGAGTTTTAATATTATATGGTTTGGAGCGCTTTATCTTTTTAAGGGGATAGAATTTTGATAATAGAGAATCATCGCACAGATCTTCACCTATCTCAAGTTCAGAAGTGTGTAGAGGTTCACCCACCCTTCCCTACCCTGGCCTCCTCCCTCATTGTTTTCCCTTTTTGAGGCCCTTCAACTTCATCTCCTACCCTTTCATTTTTCACATCCACATGCACATCCTCCTGCTCTTCCTCCTCTTGTTGGTCCTGCGTTGTCTAGTGGTTCTACTGGTCCTACTATGCCTAGTCTTGCTAGTCTTGTTGTGCTTGGTCTTGCTATGTCTGGTCTTGCTGGTGGTCCTGCCCTTGATGCCCCTGTTGGTCCTGCTCTTCCTCCTTATCTTCATCTAGCTCGTGTATGTCAATAGTAATTTTTGCCTTGCCTATTTTGCCCTCTTCTGTCTGATGGTGGGGCTACTCTGCTGCGGAGTAGTCTATATCATCCTTGAGCTTTGAAAGTTCTTCCAGCACTTCATTTATCGTTGAATCCGCGTCTGGGTCCTTGTTCAGTTGTTCACTTTCATGCAAAAAACTGCCCACAGGGGGGCTCTTAGTCGGCATAGGGCTATTTGTACCTGATCATGCGAGGTCAGAAAAGGAAAATGTCAGATTTCAGATTTTAGCTCAGGGTACTTCAGTAGAAAAAATAAGTATCTTGAACACAAATAATACTAGAACCAAGAACAAAAAAGTCCAGTTTGGCTACGTAATCAGATCGAACGTGGTTTCTATCACTAATGTTCTATTTGAGTCTGATAGGCATAGCCATGCTTGAGGAAAGAGTGAAATAGCTTATTCCGCTGTGCACGAACATTTTCCATTCGAGTTCGTTTCTTTTTTGAGTTTCAAGTTCACTTCTTTTCGTGTTCATTTTTTTTTTAGTTATCTTTCTTTCACCCCTCTTTCCAACATGGTATCAGAGCCAATTTCTGTAGCCTGATAAGCTTCCACAGTAGCAAGACTCTACGAGCCGATAGAGTAATTGTATTTTTGTTCTGTAATTTAGCACTAGATTTTCATACTTAAGTCACTGATAGTTATTCCTATCACCTAGACTAATCTTCCACATGGATTTGCAAGGAAAAGCCAATTCTATCATAAACAAGCTTGATGGAGCCAATTACCATCTGTGGAAATCCAAGATGAGAACTATGCTAATGGGTAAAGAATTATATGACGTTGTTATAGGTGTAGAGGAGAAACTGGAAGCTGAAGGATGGCAAGACATTTGCGCTGATCATTCTCAAGATTTCGGATACTCAGATCAGCCATGTGTCCGAAGCCCAGACATTCAAAAAATTCTAGGACATCTTGAGCACGTTATATGAAGTGCGAGATATAGCTTTCAAGCTACATCTCAAGAAGAAATTTTACTCCCTCAAGATGGCGAATGGTGATTCCTTGCAGAATCACATCAACCAATTCAAGAACTTGCTGAAGCAAGTGGCCGTTGTCGGATCTGTCATAAACGATCAAGATGCAGTGATGCAACTACTTACAAACTTGCCAAGCTCATACGACAGCTGGGTAATGATCATCATGATACATCCAAAGCTGACTCTTTCAAGAGTCATCACAATGTTGTTGCAGGAAGACACGCGGAGGAACGAAGCCTCTACTTCCTCAGCTGATTCTCACGCTTTGTACACCAACAAGAGCACGACTAAGCAAAAGAAGAAAAAAGGCCCGAAACAATCAAAGCAAGACCGAAAGCCAGCACAACACAAAGAACAGTCAAATCTGCACACAAAGAAGAAGCTGTTCTGCAGATACTGCAAGAGAAACAACCACGAGATTCGAGACTACCGGATACTACAAGCAAAGAACAACAGCAAGAGACAGTCGAATCAAGTGGCCAATGCAGTTACAGAAGCTCCACAACCCATTTAAGAAGCAGATCGTTATGCCTTCATGACCAGCCATCAAGGAGCATCCAATGATAGTTCTTGGTTCCTAGATTCTGGTGCACTCAGCATATGACCAGCCTCACTGGCTGTTTCGAGTCCTATACACCCCCTACTCAAGCAAATAAAAGTTTACTTTGGCATTATAGACTTGGTCCCTTGAATCATGTTGTTGTACAACAAATGTCTAAACATTCTATTGTTCTTGATCTAGACTCTCCTAGTAATAAAGTCGAGTTACCTGTTTGTCAAAACTGTTTAGTTGGTAAACAAACTAGGAAACCATTTAGATCAAGCCATCAACATACTATTAGAGGATTGTTAGACGTTGTGTATTCAGGGATTTGTGGCTCGATGAAGAATCCTTCTTTGAAGGATGCAAAGTATTTTATAGCTTTTATTGATGAATTTTTCAAAAGGACTATGGTGTATTTTATCAAGAAGAAATCAGAAGCTTTTAATTGCTTCAGGATCTTCAAGGAGCGTGTAGAAAAAGAAGCTGGAAGGACAATCAAGGTCCTGAGGTCTGACAATGGTGGAGAGTACATCTCTACTGAATTTAAGGAGTACTTCCAGAGCCAAGGCATTGAGCAGCAATTCATCACTCCTTATAGTCCTTAGTCAAATTGCTTAGCTGAGAGGAGGAATCGTACTCTGGTTGAATCAGCTAAATGTATGTTGGCGCATGCATCGCTGCCCAAGAGCTTCTGGGCCGAAGCTGTCTCCACTACAACTTAACGTCTAGAACAGATGTTCGACCAAGGCCCTCTGAGGCAAGACACCCATGAGGTGTGGACAGACTCTAAGCCTTCTATGAAGAACCTAAGAGTGTTCAGATGCATTGCCTACGCGTAGATCCCAAAGGACACGAGGAAGCAATTCAACTTCCAAGGTCTCAAGACCATCCTGATTGGATATACTTCATCTGATAACACATATAAGCTGTATGATCCCGATACCTAGCGAATCTTGTATAGCCGAGATATAGTATTTATTGAGGATCAATTTGTTGATATCAAAGGCAAAAATATTGTTCCAGGAGAATCAGACGAAGACATTGCTGCTACCTAACAACAAGTCCCAAGAGTGGTTCATCAGTCGATTCCTCCCAAAAGATCAAGCCGAGTGCGCACACAGCCCACAAGGTATACTCCTGAGTATGCATGTATCTTGATACAGGAACCGACAACAGTCAAAGAGGCACTCAGCCAACTAGACTCTGACATCTGGAGACAAGCCATGGAAAGAGAATATTCCTCTCTGATCAAGAACCAAACGTGGTCACTAGTTAAAGCTCCTATTGGCTGCAATATCATTGATTGCAAATGAATCTTCAAGATCAAGTACAATGCCAATGGAACGATTGACCGAATGAATGCAAGACTAGTAACACAAGGATTCACTCTATAGTGAGACTTTTAGTCCAGTAGTCAAGCATTCATCGATCTGAGCCCTCCTATCATATGCTATAGCTGCCGACCTCGAGGTGCATCAACTTGATGTGCAAATAGCTTATCTGAATGGAGTTATACAAGAAGACATCTACATGATCCAACCCGAAGGATATATTCTGGAAGGTATGAAGAATCATGTCTGTAAACTCCATAAGGCACTTTACGGCTTGAAACACCAGAGCTTGGTTTTGAGGATCAACACATTCCTCATTGAACAAGGTTTCCAACCAAGCACTACTGATTGCAATGTCTATTCCAAGTCAGTGCAGCAATCCTTCATTATCATCACCTTATACATGGATGATACGTTGCTTTTCAACAACAATACCAATTTGGTCAAGGATTCTAGACAAATGCTGTTTTTTGAGTTTGACATGACTAATCTAGACGAAGCTCACTTCTGTCTGGACATTCAGATCCACACAGATAGAGTGAGACAACTGATCTATATCACTCAACAAAGGTATCTTCACAATGTTCTTGACAGATACAATCTAATGAATTGTAAGTTAGCTCACTCACCGATGGATCCAGGCCTGCGTTTGTCAAAGGACCAATGTCCCTAGACCAAGCAAAAAGAGGAGCAGATGAGAGAATATCCTTATCGCTTGATACTTGGATCTCTCATGTACGCAATGGTCTGTACAATACCTGACATCTTTTTTGCAGTAAGCTCACTAAGCTAATATATGGCTAATCTTGACATTACCCATTGGAAGACTCTCATAAGAGTCATGAGGTATATTCGAGCTACCATGGACCAGTGCATCTGCTATGGAGAAGTCAGCAACGACAATCTTCATTAGCTCAGTGGATATTCTGATGCAAGCTGGGGAGGAGATGTAGACAATCATAAGTTAACATCTGGATTTACATTCTTCTTCAACGACGGTCCTATCTCATGGAACAGTCGTAAGCAAATCTCTATCGCTCTTTCTTCTACTAGTCCCAAGTTTGAGACTCTCCTTGGAAACCAAGAAGAATTATTAAATATAGGGTACTTTCATGTTTAAGCAAAAGAAACTTTCTGTTTTCATTAATAAAAGATGGGAAAACTCATCGAAGGGATGTGTGTAGAAAGTATAAAAGCCATAAGGCGAATTGAGATATTGTAAATCAACTATATCAAAGCAAAAATCTCACAAAGTAGCTATTGAAAACCTATTGCTTGTAAGTCACTAGCTAAGATACTTGCAAGTTTAGGTAGTGTAGGAAGCTGAGAAGCAGTCGTTCTTGCAACTACGGCACGTCGAAGTATTGCAAGTGCTTGAATGCGTTGTAAAGTGGTAGAAACTAGTTGACGGCAATAAGACAGAGATATAAGTTCCGCTGCAAATCTTGCACAACTTGATAGAAAGTCATCAAATTTCTTATGCAGGCACCCATAAGTTTCCAAGGCAAAAGGAATAAAGTCTTTTCCATGAGTTGATGACAATAATCTCACTCTATTTCATTTGTTTTATGTAAAAATTTCTATTGTCGCACACTTTGTAGAAATACACATTTTCGAACAGTTTGCAAAACTACACGGAACCGCAAACAAGTATCTGCTCAACAAAACGTACTCAAACCGAGAATTGTCGACCCTACTCGAATCGAAGCTATTATCAAGTCAGACTATCAACTATCAGTTCGACCATCTATCTTCACAACCCCGTGATTTCCGCAAAATTGCTAATAGAATTAGATTCTCCAGAGCGACAACTAATGGCAGAATGTAGTGCCTTGATCCATCTTGTAAATATATCAGTTTACCATTCTTTTAATTATACAACCATCATGTATAAATAATCGATAGCACATCAATGGACAAATTAATCAACTAATCAATCAATGACTCAATGTATCTATTTACAGAACAGAGCACTCTCTCTCTCTCTCTCTCCTAGAGTATTGTATCAGGGAGATCACACATCTGACTGCATTCAGACATGTACACATTTTTTACTTAATCAAATTTATTCCAATACATTGAGTATTGTTTTGTCATGTCATTTGTATTATTCTATGTTTATTTCTGAGTTGATTTTATAGATAGATAATTCATAGATTGAATTGTTTTATGATTGATAGTCTATGTTGTTGCCTTTGATCTAACTTGATATCATATTTTCGCCAATCGAATAATAATGTGTAAGTCTATGGGATTGATAATTCGAATCCTTACAACTTCAAAACTTGGATTAAATAGAGATACTTTCGAACCATTGATAACATCTCAAATATGATCAACATAGTTCATGCACCAAGGAATTCATCCATCCCATTGACAAATTTCCAACATGATATCAGAGCTTAATCTGATATCAATCGTTTGATCATATCACATATCATCAGAGCATTTATGTTCTGATATGTTGGAAAGAGGGGTGAAAGAAGGATAACTCGAAAAAGAAATGAACACAAAAAGAAGCGAACTCGAAACTTGAAAAACAAAATGAACTCGAATGGAAAATGTTTGTGCATCTCACTCTTTCCTCAAGCATGACCAAACACAAATCTGAATGCAGAGCAAACAAAGCTGTAATCAAATTAAGTATAATGAAATATACAGGTCAATAATGCATGTGAGCAAAAAACAATAGCGGACGTAACCGCGTGCTTCACAAAGCTAATCACACAATCTGTAAAGGTGATGAACCTATTACTGACAATACATCTAGAAGAAAGAATCAATGCGCGAAAGCATCTACGATTTCTATCTCTGATTATCAGTGATGTTTCATTCTCTCTCTTCTATTCTGATACCATTACTGTTTGAATACGCAGATGGCATTTAGTATATACATAATTTTTACAGGTGTGCAAATGAAGAAAGTACAAAAGTGGTTGTGCTGTCTGTTGGGAGATCGTGGGTGGCTGTTGTCGTTGTCAAATCTGATTGCATAGTGCATGGGATGAGCGTGAGAAGGCCACGACGTCAACCTTCGATAAAATTAACGTTGATGAAAATGCAAAAAATGCGACACTTTGACAAATGCCTTAAAAACTGATTTATAGGGTACCTTCGCTTTTCTATAAGGGCACCTTTGGCATTTGTAGGACAGTGTCACCTTTTTCGCCTATTATAAATCATGTGTAAAAACACATTGTCGCCTTTTTTGTTTGTCTTATTTTACATGTAAATATGTAGACTGTGCGACAACACAAGTAAAATACAACAGCATAAATGGAGGTAGATTAACATAGGATTTAGGAGAGTAAAGGAGATAAATCCAACACCCCCTTTTAATCTGGATCCATGAATGCCTTGATCTTCAGACTAAGCAATGCACAAAACTTGTTGTGTGCATTAACACTTAATGTCTTTGTGAATATATCTGCAATCATGTCTTGCGTTATGCAGTACGTTAAGCTTACCTCCTTGTTGAGAACTTTGTCCCTGATGTAGTGATGTCAGATTTCAATGTGCTTACTCCTAGAGTGAAATCTAGGATTGGTCGATGAGACAATAGCACTCTGATTATCAGAGAATATAATTGTTGGGTTGTATTGATACAAACTAATGTTTGACAGTAAATTTCTCAACCAAAACACTTCTTTAATAGATTGAGAAGCAGCAATGTATTCTGCATTATTGAGCCAATCCATTGGGTCTTATACTCAATAATGCATCTTGGCTTCCAAGGAGGGCTTAAACATGGGACCAAAAAAGCTTTGGATGCCAAGCTAACCAACTGAGCCAACCCTTGGGTCTTTTATACTCAACAATGCATCTTGGTCCTTGAATTTGGGATCGATGCAACTTTGGATGACCAACCGAGTTAACCATCGGATCTCCTATATTCAACAATGACGTGCTTACAAGGCTCTACTCATGTCAAACGATGGAGAGGCCTTCACCACAAAGAAGAGACAATGATTCCACCTTTCGATCATCGGGAGTCGCGAGATGAGAGCGGGGCCTTGATTGCAAAGTCAAGATACCCTTGGCTATAATAAGGAATAAGCATGGGCAAAAGGGCAATAAAAGAGTGCACATGTGTAAGTGCACTCTTGGCTCCACCCCATGAAATAGTAATGAACGGGGCTAGGGAAAGAGCATGTCGTTGACCGAATAAGGTGGGACTTGTGAGATGAGCATATTCCGTGCATTGGTAGTGTCCGACAAATCTAAGGTTGGGGAATAATACCATCATTTTGAAGAGATGGTGGCATCATTTCGCATCTCCATTGGATGGTTGCCCCACCACCAGAATCACTGCAGTGGTGGTGGTGCATAATATGCTCATCCGAATGTGGTGCAGAATATGCTCATTCAGATTCGTGCTCCAGAGGAGCAGTGTTCGGGAAACCTTTTGAGGTTTCCCTCCAAAACCCGATTTGTGAAAAAGTTTTTTGGCCTCTATTGAGTGACAAGCTCTTACTTGCCGATTTTCTCCTATAAAACCCAAGATTTATGACATAAAAATACATATACAATTTTTGCCATGCTTTGGAAAAAGATGCCGATTCCATTCTTGGATTATGTCGGCTTTCCCGAACACTACAGGGGAGTGTAATGAGAGACATCACAAGGGTGTGTTGTGCTATCTTTCCCTTTGAATTGAATTTGCACAATGCACATGTGGGCTCCGCTTATTTTCAGCACCATGACGGGTGCTGACACGCGTCAGGGTGGCCAGTTTTTTGTTTTTGTTTAAAAATTGGTTGCCCAGGTGCCAGGTGCTGGGCAACCAATATTTATCACATAAGCTTTCTTGCGAGATTACTCACAGTGAATATATAACCAAATTTTCCCTTTAACTTACATGTCTGTGGGTGTGCAGGTGCCCAGCGCCCATTGCTTGCTTGGCGCCGCCCACCCCGGCGCCACTACCTGCCCGACACCACCCACCCCGGCGCTGCCTGCCCGGCGGCGCCCACCACGCCCCGCATGCATGCTTTTGCCCGGTGGGCCCAGCCATTGTTTGGCGCACCCTACGGGCAGCACCTGCGAGGGTGCTAAAATTATGGGGAGCCCCACATGTGAGTTACTGCCACGTGGCCCTCCACAAACTCTCTATAAGAAGGAAGGCAATATATTCCAGAATCTTCAAGCATCTCCTCCTATTGCTTCAAGAATCAGAACTCTACAGACAAAATGAGTGAGAGACAAAATGAGAGAGAGAGAGAGAGAGAGAGAGAGAGAGAGAGATTTGTGTATAGCTATGGCTATTGCGGTGGCTTACGTGAGGGTGCTATTCTTGTGTTTTTCCACCATGAGCAGCAGTGCGCTCTCTCTTTGCCTCTCAATTTCTCAACAGTTGCAAAGAAATTCTAGAATTTCTCAGATGATAGCTTGATACCCTCACACTGCATTCATAGTTTTGTTTTGTTTTTCAGCTTCATCAATTAGCATGACGATGATGATGATGGCGATCCGGCAGGCCGTGCGTGACTTGCCCATGCGGCAGCCCCGTCTTAGGGTTTGGTGCGGAGGGTGTATCTGCAGAAGAACGTCAACGGTTGCAACAGCAGGCGATGTAGTGGCGGAGCAGCAGGATCTGAAGCAGGATTTATGTGGAAATGAGAGCAAGAAAGTTATTAGACATGGCGATAAGCGCGGGGGTGGATGGGATTGGCGTAAGCAAGTTTCTGATGCAAATCAGCTTGATATGGATAGCATTAATGAGGCAAGGATGCATATTCTGGCCAAGGAAGCTTTTATAATTGACATGGATGGGGTCATCTATCACGGCAACCGCTTGCTTCCTGGTGTTGCTGAGGTATGTATTTTTAGGGTTTTGAGGAATTTTTTTTTCAGGATCGACATTGTTGCAAGCTGCGGCGAGCACATGCACAATGAGGGGATGTGTTTGAGTTGAATCATGACTGCTTGCTTAACATTCGAAAGTTCATGGTACAGGACGGCTGTTAATGGTGCTACGGCTTAAATTGATAATGCAGTTTGTGGCGTGGCTGCATTCTTCTCGTAAGCGATTCCTTTTCCTGACAAACTCCAGTGACAAGACCCCTGATGAGCTCCAGAGGAAGCTGGCCCGTCTCGGTGTGGTCGTTGATGCTTCACACTTCTACACTTCAGCACAGGTTTTCTATATATTTTTGTTTTTCTGCTTTACTCAATTTAGTCACGGAGCATGCTGAGTAGCATTTAGTAGCCTGCCAGTTGTTTTCCTGACGACACTGCCTTTCGATTATATTGCAATATAACTTAGGAATTTAATATACTCGTTGTTGGGGAAGCTTTTTTTTTATGTCTCTGTCTGACGGTGGCGTGATGCCCTATCCAGGGGTGTTTGGATATGCTGTACGGTTCATTTTTTCCACAATGGCATTGTTGGTCCACGTTATAGAGATTGAACTTTATTATACACATCCCTTATCAGTGCTATCATCATCCACTATTGCAGGTCCAATTGTTGCATGAGTGTCTATCATGTGATCTGCAATGTGATTCACAATCAACAAATGTTTTACAATGATACAGACAAACGTTTGGCTGTATCAATTCTAATTTTTGAAATGTTTTTGAAATTTGAATCACAATTCAAATCTCTGCTGGCAATCTACTGATCTGGTCTCTTTGTGAATATGAGTACGTTGTGCTTCACAGCAATGAGGATAAGCTCATCCGCCTCAATAAAAAAAATACCCAATCACAATTGCTGAGTTCCATGCCTCTCTATACAGTTCCAAATCTTGAGTCTAGGTCAGCAACCACACAGGGAATATAGTCAAGTTACTAGGGAATATGCCCAGAGAATTAGACAAAGGATGACTCCAGTACTGATTCACAATTATGCGGATCGAAAATGAATGCCATGAAAGTATAATTGAAGCGATCCAATAGGTACCAAGCTAGCCAAATAGACCATGAGTTCCATAGAGATGTTGAAGTGGACATTAATTACGCGATAGTCTTTAGTGACACCAAAGACGATACTTGGTACAATGAGATGACTGCCCTATTCATGAGAATGTATGGTAGTCTATTGACTCCATTTACCAAAAGCCAATGCTACATGACCATCCTGAGTTCGTATTGGCAACATTAGTCTCATAACATGCATACGTAAGTGACCCATACTTGCACGTTTAGATCCGGAGCGCGATTCGGAATGTGTCAAACGCGATCCGGGAAATCCCATCAGGGTTTTCTGGAACTTACACTAAATTATTTAATTTTGGATTAAAAAAAAAAAACAGAATTTATACCGTGTTTTTGCTTTCTGTTTGTATAGAATTGTTTAGTTAGTCTCTAAATTTTTTTCTGCTATTATTTAGGTTTTCTTTGTAGGCTCTTTAGTGTTTGTTCCAAATGCTGCTGCAGTGGATCGTGGATTGCTGCAACACTGCGCGGTGGCAGCTGAGTCGTACAACTCATTTGAGCACCTGTATATTTTTGTGGCATCTGCATGAGGTTTACCTTTCATATTCAACAATTACATCTCAACATTTTTGTCAGCAGGGGAGAGCATGGAAGTAGTTGAGAGAGCTTCGTTGTCACTGTAGTGAGTTTCTGAAGGACCGGGCTGCTACATGCCAACGGTAGCTGAGAGTCTGAGAGAGCTTCCTGCTTGAGCTTTCTGTAAAGGAGCGAGCTCGAGCTTCCTGCAGCTGAGGATCTATGTAGCAGCCTCTGCTGTTGTAGATTAAAGCTTGGGGCGTGATAGAACTGATTATTTGTAAAGCTGGACTGTTTCTAGCTGGACTGACGCAGGAAAGCGCTGGCACAGGAAGCGAGATGGATTGTGGAGCATGATGGCAACTCTGTATCGATCACAGGCATCAGGAAGCCATGGAATCCAGCCCTCGCTACTGCAAGCCACTGGATGATCAGGGGAGAGCATTCCTAGCTACCAGTGGTGGCAGTATGGGAGGTTTTGCCTGCAGTCTGCCTGCCATTTTTACAGATTTTGTGGATTCTTGCACTGGTGATTGTTCTACTACAAGACAGGGTTGCTGCTGGATAATGATTATGGTTGGATCTAGATCACTACTACTGTATACAGATCACTGCAAGGACGGGGGTGCTGTTGGAAGAATGTTGTTGCATAGCTATTCCCTGCTGAAAATCGCAGAAGGCTGTTGGATCTGGACAGCAAAGAGTTTGGAGTTAGTTCACTGGATCTGCAAGGGAGACAGCTGATTATTTAGAGAAGACTTGTTCGCTACCAGATCACTAGTTGTGGAGAAGAACTGCTCGTTAAAAACGAGTTTATCCACGGGTTGTGATGGCTTGATACAAAAATCAAGTTCATTGCTGCGGCTTGTTAGGGCACTCTACAATTCTATGATTCTCTCCACATCCATAACATTTTATGGGAGCTCTGAATCCTGTACCACAAAGTTGGTTCGCGTAGATCGGTATCAACTCACCATTTACTCCGTCTATGAAATGCACTGGGACTGAGTCCGGTGCTTCTTCCTTGGGATAGTAGGGTTCTTCGGTCACTTTGACCATCGTCAACTGCTGGGCAGTGGGTTGCAGGTTTCTCACTACTAGGCCTTGGGGGTTCTGGGAGGAATAGGTGGTAATGCCAATCTAGGTGGTGGTTGGGGTAAGGCACCTTGTCGTTGTGCCAATGGGGTGGGATTTTGTGCTGGGCGTGCTGCTTGGTTTCTAAGGTTGTATCGACAGTCTTATAATGATATGTTCATTGTTACAAGTGACAGGTGTGACAAGTTGTGAGGGAGCTGGTTTATTAACAAGTACTTTATGCATGCGCACAACAAGTAAGTCGTCATTCTACACTGTATCAGTTTGGGAAGACAAAGATACTAGGGAGCAAACCAAAGCTTTGTATTGGTATCAATCTAGGTACAAACATCCAAGGTGTCTTGTTGTTTTTGAAATCGTTTGGTTTCTATCCATGTCATAGTAGCCAAGTTACCCAACGGGGTTGGCTCAGTTGGTTGGCTTGGCATCCAAAGTTTCTTTGGTCCCAGGTTCGAGCCTCCCCTTGGAAACCAAGAAGCATAGTAGCCAAGTTATGTGGTAGAAGGTTGCTTGTCTATCTGAACTAATATCACTTAGGGATTTATGATTGATCAAAGTGATTGTTTATTGTGGTTGTCGAGTAAATTCCTGGACACTATCCAAGTCATAGTTGATTGTTCATGTAGTGGTACCAACAAAGATCAATTCTACTAAGGAAATCTAGTTTGAGCTGGATAGAAGTTGTTTCTTCAAGTTTTTGAATCTATCGAAGTTCATGTTCTGTCATGCAGTAGATTTAGTTGTTTCCAATTAGATTTGGAAGTTCCGGTTGTTGCTTAGTCTCATAAAAGCATCAGGATTCTTTATTGAATCAACAGGTTGTTGTTTAGCCTCATAAAAACAACAGGATTCATTAATTTAATTGACAGGCTATTGTTTAGCCTCATGAAAAACAACAGGGTTCATATATATGAATTGACAGGTTATTGATCAGCCTTAGAAAATCAATATGAAGTCTTCTTAAGTAAAGCATGGTTCCTTCAAGCCTCAAGGTGAGGAAGTACCAGGAATCTTTGATCTCTTCTTTTGTTTATCATGGATGATTTTGGTGTAGGGATGTGTTGGAAAAAGATTCAAGATAATTGTTTTATGATGTAGGTGTTTGAATCTCTTAATCGGTAGGAAGATGGACGTACACCAGTTGGGAAGTTTGCATATGTATATGACTTTTGATGAATTTGTCACAAGCAATGATAAAATCTGAGTTGCGTCGGATTGATGTTCCGGAACCCCGGAACGCTATGAAAAAAAAAATGTTAATTTTTTTGGATATAGCTTGCGATGTACCATTTTCCAGCGCATTCTTATGGAGAGATGGCAGTAGCAGAGCAGGGCCATCACGACCTAGTTCATCAACAACAGGCCCATCACGACCTCCATCGGTAGCAGCAGCAGCAGGGCCATCACGGCCTATTCCATCGGCAGCAGGGCCGTCACGCACTTCATTGGCGGAGTGAGGCCCACCACGGCCACCATCAGCCACAACAACAGGTCCATCATCTACAGGAGAGGCTTTTCCATCAGGGGAGTCAGTTGGGGGAGGGCCTACTGAGGGTGGTGGCCCAGGTTCAACAGAGGGTGGAGCACACTCACGGCCTAGAGGCAGACCATGACCACATGTAGCTACACAGGATGGGCCGGGCAGATATCGACAAACCACAAAGGCTGCAGGGTGGCAGCGGACACACCATGAGGCAGCCACTAGACTTACACGCCAATTTTTTTATAGTGGCTACCTTGCATTTTCCTTGGCCGACACCACTATCTTCCGTGACATGATGAGGGAGATTGCAGCCTGTGATGCCACTTGGAGACCCCCCACACGTGAAGCTCTTCGTACTCGCCATTTGAGAGAGGAGCATGCATGCATCACGAGAGAGCTCAACCCCATATGAGATGCCTGGACCACATATGGTTGCTCTATTCTATCAGATGGTTGGACTGATATTAGGCGCATGCCTATTAACAACATCTTGGTTTCTTGTTCGTTGGGTACAATATTTCTAGGGGTGTGGATGCCATTGATGAGTCTGGAGAGTTTATCTATGAGCATATATGTGCAACAATCATTGAGGGGGGGGCACAACATGTGGTGTAGGTGGTCATCGACAATACCAGCAATTGTGTGGCTATGGGTGAGCTTTTGGAGAGGGACTATCCTGCTATATTATGGACCTCGTGTGCAACACACTGCATTGATCTTTTGATGCGTGACATAGGAGGCCTCCCTTGGGTTTCCACCATCACATTCACAGCCATCTTCTTAGTCACATTTGTAACCAAGAAGAAGAGGGCCCTCGCCATGTTGACGACATCTAGCCCGTTGGATCTGAAGTAGCCAGCACCCACACAATTTGCCTACCATTTCGTCGTGCTGGAGTGGTTGCTTCGAGTTCGACCTGCATTGGGCCAGATGGCATCCAGCCCTAAGTTCACAGAGTGGCATCGTAGCTATAAGCCGGACTGGACTTAGGCTTCAAAGGATTAGTTATGGAGATGATTTCTGGCGACAGGTTGAGCAGTTGGTAGAGGTCCTACAACTAGTGTACTGCTACAGCTTTTACTCCCTGTCCCGGTTGTTTACTGTTTTTACTCATAGATGTACTTCTTGTAAATACAGAAATGGCTAAGTCACCAGCCTGTGGTGACCTTTGTAACAGAAATGTAAATAAAGTTGTTAAGGATGTTTCTGAGCCTCAGAGTTGCATGTTGCTTGGGTATAGGGTACTGGGTCATTAATTCGGAGTGGCTGGACTGACCTCCGAAAAAGTAGGAGAGTTGACTAGTCAACGTGACACATGTCATATGCTCATTGGGACACTTGGTCCAGTGAATGAGTGACACATGTGCGGACAAGTGCAGAGAAGCACTGATGCAGATACCAGAAGAAGTGCCAATGTTTTTGCAAGTATTCCAGTTTGTGGAGGGCTTGCGTGAGAGCCTTAGGCCTTTCGTGAGAAAGGAGCAGGCTCCAAGCCTCCATAGGGCGGTACAGATGGCCCTATACTATGAGGATGGAAAAAAGGCCAAGGAGTCTGAGACACCTACTTCAGGAGGGTTTCAGCCTTGGGGGAAAAGAAAGTTTAAAAAATGGAAGGGTCAATCCTCACAAGAGCAAATTCAGAGTGCGAAAAAGAGTAAAGGTGCGGGCGCCTCAAAAGGCAAAGGGCGGTATGGGCCCAAGGGGGCCAGCGCTTTTCTACGCTATCGCCGCAGGACTTGGAGCAGGCAAAGAAAGAGAACCTTTGCTTTGGCTGTCTAGGGCGGCATAGGTGGAAGGAGTGTTCTCGCAATCCCTCACGGACCACCTATAGTTTGCAAGTTGAGGAGGTAGATCCTATGAAAATTGATGAATTGAGACAAGAAGAACCTCCTGACGTTCCACGATTAATGAACGTGTCGGTGATTCGGAAGGTGGACTCGGTTCCTTTGCCACAGTTGTCAAGAGCGGCACAACACGGGTATTAGTTTCCTTGCACTTCTTTGATTGTTATGCGTGGACAGCTGTGTGGTAGAGATGTTTTGATTCTATTTGACACTGGGTCCTCACATAACGTCATTAACTCCGCTTTGATTAAACGGTTGAGAGTGAGCACACAACCCTCCCTGTACCAGTACACAGTCGAAATGGCTGATGGAAAGGGTGCGGAAGTGTGGGATGCCAGGGTTGTGGGTATGCCTCTAACCATTTAGAGCTATACTGAGGAGTTAGATTTTGAGATTACCCGTTTGGCTCGCTTTGATGTGGTGCTTGGAATTCGTTGGCATGTGGCTAAGAAACCCTACATCGCTTGGGATACTCATGTGTATGAGTTCCAGCACGATGGTAGGATTCACTCCCTGTGTGGAGAGCCTGATATGCCTCCAGGACCTTTGATCACGGCAACGCAGTTGCGTAAGGTTCAGTGTAAGTGCATGTATGTTTGTTTCTTGTATGGTATGTCTGTTTCTGCTAATGAGTCTGATGTATGTCAAGAACAAACTAATCTTACTAAGAACCTAAATTGCCAAATTAGGGAGGAGTTTCTAGATGTGTTTACGAATGAACTTCCATCTATTTTACCCCCTAAGAGAAATGTGGAGCATAGGATCGACTTAATTCCTGGATCATCTCCTGTTAATAGACCACCTTATAGAATGAGTCTGAAAGAGGAGGAAGAGGTCAGAAGCATGATTGAGGACTATCTTGCCAAGGGGCAAGTAAGACCTAGCTTCTCCCCCTTTGCCTCTCCGATCATTCTGGCAAAAAAGAAGGATGGGTCTTGGAGAATGTGTGTGGACTATCGAGGCTTGAACAAGATTACTGTTAAGCATCGATATCCTATGCGTATAGATGATCTTTTGGATGCCCTCCATGGTGCTACAGTGTTTAGCAAAATTGACCTAAAGAGTGGTTACCACCAGGTGAGAGTTCGAGAAGAGGATGTGCATAAAACTGCCTTCCGAACTCGTTTTGGACACTGAATTTTTAGTTATGCCCTTCGGATTGACTAACGCCCCTGCAACATTTATGATGTTAATGAACGATGTGCTTAGACCGTTTATGGGCAAGTTTGTGGTTAATTTTGTTGATGACATACTTGTTTACAGTTGTGGTGATGCTATGCATGTTAATCACCTAAGAATTGTGTTATCAACTTTGAGGGAAAATACATTGTTCGCTAATGATAACAAAAGTGAATTGTTTAAAAAAGAAATAACATACTTGGGTTTTATAGTGTCAGCAGATGGAATAAAACCGGATTTGCAGAAAGTTGCTGTTCTTCTTGCCTAGCCTGTTCCTATAGACTTGACGGCACTAAGAAGCTTTCTAGGGTTGGCTGTGTTTTATCGTAAAGGTGTGAAGAATTATTCACACGTAGCTGCACCATTGATCGATATGTTACAGAAAAATAAATGGAAAGAGTGGACAGAAGTTCAGCAGCAAAGTTTCAATGCTTTGAAACAAGCTGTGGCTGACTTTGTCACTCTAAAAAACGTTGACCCTCAAAAACCATTTATCGTAGAAACGGATGCAAGTGACATCGCCGTTGGGGCAGTTCTGATGCAAGAGGGTAGGCCTGTGGCCTTTGAAAGCAAGAAGCTCACCCCTGCACAGAAGAATTATCCAACTCATGAGAAAGAGTTGTTTGCCATTATCCATGCTTTGAAGGCATGGAGGCATTATTTGTATGGTGTGGAATTCTATGTGTACATCGACCATAACACTTTGAGATATTTCTGCAACCAGCCGGACCTAAGAGGGCGGCAAGCCAGGTGGGCTGAGTTGATGTAGGAATTTCACATGGAAATTCGGTACAAGAAAGGTGCCAAAAATCGTGTGGCTGATGCATTATCTCGGATATTGTATCAGATGTCTTTTGTGGTCATAGAAAATGACCTAATTGCTGAGATTAGACAAGCTTAGAAAGAGGATCCTCATTGTCAAGGAATTGTGAGAGAGGCAAATCTTGCGCAAGTAGAATCTCAGGATGAGAGTTTTGGTCTCGACTCACACTTACCTTAAATATACCATAGAAGATGGTATGATCAGGAGAAATGGCAAACTTCTCATTCCAGCTTGTGAGGAGCTGCGTAGGAAGATTGTCCATTTATGTCATGATAGCCCTAGTGCAGGTCATCCTGGTGTGGATAAGACCTATGAGTTGATCTTACGTAACTTCTGGTGGCCTAAGCTTAAAAAAGATGTTTACCATTATGTGACGCACTTTTTGAAGTGCCAAGTCACTAAAGCTGAAAGGATCAAACCTCGTGGAGTTTTACACCCACTACCTGTGTAGAAGGAAGATGGGAGAGTATCTCCATGGATTTTGTCACCAACTTGCCTTGCACGCAGTTGCAGCATGATTCTATCTTGGTCGTAGTTGACAGACTCACGAAAATGGCTCATTTTATTCCAACTGGAGTAGCTAATTTGTTTATTGGGCATGTGTTCAGACTTCATGGATTACCGTTATCCATAGTGTTTGACAGGGATACTCGATTCACTGGAAACTTTTGGACTACAGTTATGGCCAAACTTGAAGTCCAATTGAGAATAAGCAGTACGGAGCATCCTGAAATGGATGGCCAAACTGAGAGAGTCAACTAGACCTTAGAGGATATGCTTAGGGCATTTGTTGGGGATAAGCAAACTCAGTGGGAGAAGTACTTGCCACTGTTGGAGTTTGCTTACAATGACAAGAAAAATGTGAGTACTAAGATGAGTCCTTTCGAGCTTAACTATGGATTTAGGCCAGCTAGCCCTGTTACGGTAGGAATTCCTCAGAGAGTGCCTAGTGCGGCTAATTTTCTAACTCAAATGAATGAAATGCTTGAGTTAGCGAAGGTTAATATTAGGCAAGCGGTGGATCGAGCAAAGTCATATGCTGATCAGCATCGCACGCCTAGAGAGTTTGTGGTAGGAGACATGATACCCAAGACGGGCAAATGTTACAAGTTGTCCCCGCGTTATTGTGGACCCTGGAAAATTGTTAAAAGAATTAGTGATGTTTCTTATAAGCAAGGTTGCATCGAATCGCGGTTCGAACCGCGTTTTACGGTTTGAACCATCGAATCGTTCGGACCCGGTTCGAACCGTTCGAATCGTTCGAACCGTCTGGCCCTAAAAGGATTCCATCGCGATTCGGCCCTTGGTATTCTGTTCGCGCCCGAGAGAGAGAGAGAGAGAGAGAGAGAGAGAGAGAGAGAGAGAGAGAGAGAGAGAGAGAGAGAGAGAGAGAGAGAGAGAGAGAGAGAGAGAGAGAGAGAGAGAGAGAGAGAGAGAGAGAGAGAGAGAGAGAGAGAGAGAGAGAGAGAGAGAGAGAGAGAGAGAGAGAGAGAGAGAGAGAGAGAGAGAGAGAGAGAGAGAGAGAGAGAGAGAGGGGTGAGTGAGCACTCTGTGTGCACTGTTCATTTGCCATTCAGATTGTGTGTGTGTGCTCAGTGCTGTGTGTGTGTGAGAGAGAGAGAGAGAGAGAGAGAGAGAGAGAGAGAGAGAGAGAGAGAGAGAGAGAGAGAGAGAGAGAGAGAGAGAGAGAGAGAGAGAGAGAAAATGGTGTGATTTTGTGTGTGTGTGTGTGTGTGTGATTGTGTGATATTGTGTGTGTGTGCACTGTGTGTGTCCACTGTCTTTTGATGTGCATTGTGTACAGTGTGTGTGAGTGAATCAGTGAACTCTTGTCAGAAGTTAGAACTTAGAATTTGTCACTTGTGCAATGTGCCCTATCATCTATGTAGGTTTGCATTTATGTTCCTGGTCCTGGAACGACTGCTGAAAGTTCATCAGGGCTTGAGGCAGATGGTTGTTGTTGTTGACTGGGCGCAGTGGGGGCCATCACAGGACCCCAAGAGTAAGAGATTCGACCGTTATGCGTTCACCATTTTGGGATGAGGCTCGATCCATTGTGGTGGGCCTACAGCCCATCTACACTGTCCCGCGCCTTACAGATCGAGAGGGCTGCACATTGGGCCTCTTGTACGAGTTCATGGACAGGCTGGGCGAGCAGTTGAGGCTTTGCACGACCATTAGCCCAGAGAGGTATTATGTATATCAAGAATCAAGATTCAAATTTCAAATGTAGTATGTAGACAATAAGTAGTATGCAGTATGTTGTATGTACTATGATGATTGATCTATCATGTACATTGTACTATTTTGTATAATTATTACTGTGTCTTGACTCTTGAATCTTAATTCTTGCAGGCTTACGGAGGTCCGGCTCCTTTGGTTGAGCAGGTGGGAGTGGTTTCATAGGCCCCTGCATGCCATGGCCCACATACTCCATCCACTTTGGAGGAATGAGGAGCAGTTCACAGATAGGGAGCTCAGGGATGGCTGGAATGCCTATATCTCCCGAGTTTATCCTGATGTACGCGAGCAGGACAACCTGCTGGATGAGCTTCAAATTTTCAGGTAGGAGACCTTGGAGTTCGCCACTAGCTCGGCGCTTTTGAGAGAGGGTAATAAACTGACCATGTGGCATGGTCCATTACAGTTTAAACTTGTTACTTCACATTTTACTGCACAGTTAGTCAATCATATTGTAACTTGTTGGAACTTGGAACTTGGTTGCATCTTGCAAGTTGCTAGTAGTAAGTACTAACTGCCCCTTGAACTGTGATTCAGGCCAGCTACGTCCCGTGTCATGGTGGTCGAAGTTTGGGGTTGATGTGCCCAAATTGCGTCGCCTTGCCATCAGGATTCTCTCACAGGACTGCACTGCAGTCGCTTGTGAGAGGAACTGGAGTGTCCATTCCATGATTCACACGAAGAAGAGGAATCGACTATCATCAGCGCAGTTGGAGAGGTTGGTGTACGTACACGCCAACCTGAGACTTTTGGGTAGACTCCAGACCACCGTAGAGCCTATCCAGGTAACTTGTACACCATAAATCATAATTTCTAAATTCTAACATGTGATCCATCATCCCAGGTGGCAGGACCTAGTTGGCAATACGTTAAATTGTCTTGATTTCAATGTGCATTGTGACATGTGCGTAGGTTAATCCCGATTTGATCGATGTGGCAAAGGTTCCAGAGTTGCCACCGAGAGACCAGTCAGAGGAGGACGTGTACGCATTCCTCCATGAGGAGGCCATGCAGAGTGCAGGTTGACAGGTCTTGAATTAAATTTTCGAAATTTGAAGTTACTAATTATTGTAAATTGTAATTTACTAATTTGCAGGCAATAACACGTTTGTCCCTCTTTGTGTGCACCGTGCAGGGCCTATCACTCGAGCAGAGCGTAGGAGGAGGGTAGGAGAGGCTAGCAGCTCCCGTGCTCATAGCCCCGAGGACAAGTCTGAGTCTGAGGCATCGTCAGGGTCAGAGTCCTTAGAGGAGGAGTATGAGGATGAGGAGTCCGAGGAGGGCGGGGATGAGGATGAGGGGCATCATACCTCTGCCTCTGATGAGGATTTTGCAGCTGAGCCTACCACTCGAGAGACCACATCAGGCGCCACAGCACCACCAGCGAGTGGGAGGAGACTCAGGCGTAGGAGAGCTTAGAGTGCTCACTGCAGCCTGGGCCCTGCTCAGTGCTCATTGATGTCAGTCTTCAGATGATTGTAGTATGTACATTAGATCATTGTAGTTACTAGTTACTAGTCTGTAGATGACACTACGATGTTCATGTCACTAGATGAGCATTGACTCTTGAGCTGTTTAGTATTTACAGTGTAGTATGACATATGTACACATCATGATTTATCATCAGACACATCGCGCATTACATTGGTGACCGGACTCATGATGCACCTGGCATTTGTATTTACTATTTTGTTATGATTCATGAATCATGATATATTATGGATTCTAGAATCTAGTCTCAAGTTTCAAGTTTCTGATTCCTGAAGTTAAGTTTTAACTTTTAACTGTAGTATGTACTATGTAGTATGTAACTTGTTTAAAATTTAAGTTTTAACTGTAGTTACTAGCAACTGCTAACTAGTATGTACTATGTAGTCTGTTTAAACTTGGGTCATGAGTCATGACTCATAATGTCATTCATGGATGTTTCATTGGATCTCGGGGGGTATGACGAGTTTTTGCCAGAGGTGTGGTGGGCAAATTCGCCCCTGATATCACTACTCTTGCCACCCGCATCCTTGCTGTTTAGCTTCAGCTTGTGAGCGGAACATGAGCACTTGGTCTCTTATGCACACAAAGAGACACAACAGGCTCAACGTTCCCTAGCTGAATAGGTTGGTTTATTGCACCACCAACTTGAGGCTAGTCAGGCACATGCAGAGAGATGGTATACTTAGGCAGGTGAATCTCGAGTGCCTTAGATCCTTGGATACTGCAATAGGCCATGCACACACAAGATGAGATATTTCAGAGTATCATCAGGAGCTGGCACGTCATGATAGGAGGCAGTGCAGGACCACTAGATCCATGGCCAGGGCCGATGCAGAGGATGCAGAGAGGAGGGTGAGGGGGGATTAAATGATGATGAGGGTGAGGAGGATGAGGCCTTGGATGACGTGGAGATGGACATTGGAGGTGATGTGGGGTGGGTAGATCCAGATTCTGAGACACAGGTCGAGCTTGCATCACCTGTACGCTTGATGGATCTACATGTCGAGCCAGAGGAGGCAACATCACAGGTAGAGGGAGCAGCGGCCCGTCGAGGCCCTGGTAGACCTAGAGGCAGAGGCAGGGGCAGAGGCAGATGCAGAGGCAGGGGTTCAGGGACACACGCGCACATACCTGAGGAGGATTCCTTATCATCCTACTCATCTACTAGTGATAGTTATGAGGAGGAATCCTTATCTTCCTACTCATCTGACCATGATGCATCCGAGTCATAGAGATTCATCGGTCTATGAGTCTATTGTCTATTGTCCATCTATCATACTCATGTGACATGTACTTGGCCATTGGCCCACTCATTGTATATATCAGAGCTTTATCGTTTATGATATCAGACATCTTGATGATTCTCATGAGGCATGTGTGGAATGTGGATCAGTCAACATTTTCTTGTATTGTATACACTTAGCACCGTAGTACGCACTATGTGATTGCCTTTCAAGTTTCAGTTTTAATTGTTGGTATGCAGCATGTTCAGGTAGTAAGTTTGCAAATTTGCAATGTCTTTGAAATTTTTTTTAACAGGGCTATATGTTGTTTTTCCCCACTCCACATGTTTCCAATTTTTTTTCCAAAAAAAGCAACAAAAAAAAATTGCAGCATTCCGATTCAATTCATTTTAAGTGAGGTACTTTTGAAACACTTGAGTTGGTTTCATATGACAATGGTTTAAATTGGAAAGAGCCCAAATTCTTTGTTTATCGGTGGAGGACACCCTTGTACCTTTTACACAAGGTGGGACTTACCCCTAGGTGGCAAGAGTTCCTTGGGATGCATGAATTTGTCAGGGAAGTCGCTTTGGCATGTTAGCTTAGCGGATGATCACCAACGAGAGACACAATGATGTAGGCAAACACTCGATGATGTAGCCCAAATTTAAATTGAGGGCACTTGTACTTATCCTCAAGACTTCAACAATTGGCCCATGTGTGAAAGAGAGTTATAAATGTTAGGCTTGAGTCAATTTTAGAGTTGTGCTTGCCACGATCGTTTGGTTTTGTGTCTGAAACTAGCCCTGTATAACTATTAGCCATGATACATTACATGCAAGTTTTAAAATTTCCATTTTCTCTAATGGAAACAAAATCTATGATTTATCATGCAATTCACAACAGGGTGCACGACATACTTAGCAATCATTTGGAGTGGTGACTAATGTAGAAAATTGCGTAAGTACAATTTGTTGATAAGTTAAATAATTGGGTATATTGTGCGCAATACATAAGAATCACGATCTGTTGACAAAAAGTGTAAGGAATTGCTATGTTGTGACAAATGGCATGGGGAATGATTGTAGAAAATCTCCTTGATGCCTTTAGTAAGGAAATTTGAATCTGTATCACCAATGATTTGGTATATCTTGTGTAGCTAGCTAGTTAGTCAACTACCTAGAAGATAGATGCATTTATTTTTTTGCTCGTTTTTTTTAAACAAGTCAGGGGACTTGTGCAATTACAATTTTGAAAGATGAATGGAGTTGGATGCATATTCCATGTTTGTAATTTTGGAAATGCTAGTAGATGACAAGCATTACAGTTCTTTAATTCAAATTAAGATAGGTGCTATATCAACAACGTGGCTGGTTGGGTGGTGACTTCTTTGCTCACTCAAGGTTTAGTGTTCAATTTTACTTAGGTTCACAAAGTTATGAAATGAATCATGTAATAACAAGGTCTTGTATCAGTCATGCTATGAAACTATTTATGAAGATGTGGCTGCTCTTGTCAATGATGTTAGAAGTACTAAATGATAATGTTAGTTTCCCATAGGTTACTTTGACCCAAAAGGTCGAGACTTGTGTAACCATGGGTTAGGTTTATTATTTACACCATGTTAAGTCAGTTTTAGTTGAGTTGGACCCAATTTCGGTCCAGTAGTAATTCATGGGTCCAAGTAAAGTCTATTTATGTTAAGGGACCCTATCTTGACTTTTGGAGGTGCCCTATAATTAGTAGTGGGTCTTGGAAGGTTCTAGAACTTAGAGTTTGGAAGAGTCTAGGCCCTTGGAAGGCCTATTTATATGTACTCTTTGTTGTAATTCATTCCCTTTCAAGCATTGCTACTACTTTCTCTCTCCTTGAGGGTGCCTAACCCTCTCCCTCTTCTTCTTCTTCCTCTGTTTCTTCTTGTATATGGGGATTGAATGTTAGAAGGATCTTGGCACTTTGATTTCCTACAAATGATGGTTTAGTTTATGATGTAGTTAAAATGTAATGTCCAATTATATGTTGTTCTCTTAGAGTGTGCTTATCAACTTTAATCACTCTTTATTTCCAAGTTGAACTGGAATCTCCAACATGTAGGTAATTTCTTGGTTTATTTCTTGTTTAGATGGTCCATTTTTTTCTTAGTGGTTCAATAGAAGCTTGTAGATCATGTTTTATCTCATGGGATTTAGGAATTGTCCAAGTTATTTGTCACCAAAAGTGTTTGGCTTTTTTTGAGGAATAAGGTATTTGTTTGTGTAATTTGCAGGCTACAGCAGCATTTCTTGCTAGTCAAAGGCCAAGTGGGAGTGTCTATGTCATTGGTGATCCAGGATTGCATCAGGTTTGACCTACACTTCTCTTGCTGTCTTCTTTCTCCTAATCATTGCAAGCTTTTGTATATAATGTGTTTGTTGTCATGTACTAAGAGTCTTACTTTGAGTTTCCATTAATGCTTCTTGTGTTGGAGCTAATAAATAATGTATTGCCAACTTTGCATGCATAATGACATTTCTTGTAAATTATATGATGTGTACTTGCAATGCAAGAAGTAATGATTAGTATGCCAATGTGCCTCTAATAGTCATTCTCACATCATTGAGAGAGAGAGAGAGAGAGAGAAAGAAAGAAAGAAAGAAAGAAAGAAAGCTTTATTAATGTCTTTTCCATGCCAAAAGGCATATAAGACTAGTAAATGTACATGTCAAGTGTGTGGTAACCATAGGAGCGTATGAAACGTCTCCAAAACAGTAACAAAAGTAGCAATCTAGAGCTAAAGCTATAAACTGAAATAGATGTGATGCTATAAGAAACATGTGGGAGCATGTATATTGCTAACAGTCATGAGTGAGGTATGACGCTATCATCTAGTCCTGTCCTGCTGGTGTTGATGCTATAGAAGGATGTAATACGGCCTGCGGCATGAAGGGCCACTGGTGGTCTCTGACGTCGTCTGAGAGGATGAAGAGGTCTCCTCGTGATAGGTCGAGTAGCTCGTGCTGCAACATGGGTATGTGTGGGACGCTGTCTCTGGTCTCTGTGGGCAAGTAGGTCATCATAATCATCATCATCATCATCACCGTCATCAAAACGTCCTCTCCTCATGGAGAAGAAAGAAGTGATCTGAGGCTGAGAAACCTGACTCGGCTGGGCTGTCTGATACAAATCCTGTCGTAGTATAAACATCTCTCGTATCATGAGTGCCGCGCATCGGGAATCCTCAACGAAGACTCTGGAGGAAAATAACAGGCCGCCACAAAAAGGTCCCTGTCCAAACCAATATCCTGCCTAGCAATATGAATCCATAGATACCGTGCATGCTCGTCGTGTCTGATGAACTCAATGCTCGGATGAAGAGACTCTCTGTATAAACATGCAACACCTCCGGATCCACGACCGCTAGCTGATCTAGTCTCAAGTCTGTACACGGAATTCCATCTGTATCCTGGAAAAATAGGTAATCCTCTCTCCTGAATCTCATGAGTCTCCATAAAGAGCAGTAAATTCCTGTTAGTGATGAAATCGATCCAAGTCGCCAACAATGGAAGATGAGTGTAAACCATCAGAGTTCCATACTCCAATCCGGAGATGGTGTGGATGGGGCCCCGGGGCACTCCCGAACCTGGGGACCCCAAATCCCTAGCACTGGGAGCTGCTAGGTGCGCTGTCAAGAAAACGCACTCGTCCATCTTGGTAAATGACTCGTCTGCCAGACTCACGGGCTGCCTGAAAGGCCTTACGCCTCTCCTCTACCTGGATATATGTGAGGTCGTCGTCCATATAGATAGTGGTACCACGTAGCTTAGCTCTGCACCGCAAAGCATCTCGGCGGCTCTCGAGGGAGGTGAAACGAATAATGAGTGTGGCTGCATCTCTAGTGGTCCTCCATGCGGTGTCTAACCCCTCTGTCCTGTGCCCGAGAGTGATGTCGAGAAAGCGTTTAGCTTCAGCCAATGCATCCTGTGTATCTAGAACTCCACGAACTCTAATATTGTGGGCTTTTTGGTCTCAAGATTTCTCTTCCGAAATGGTGGCTGAGATAACTGAGGAGATGGGAGCGCTGGGTTTGGTGCCCTTTTTCAAAACTGATGCCCATGAAAGGGCCTTTTCGTGTTGCTTTTCAATCTTGGTTTCTAGCTCCCGTAGCATGTTGGTGGTGGATTCCGAAGTTGCGGCTTGCTTGATTCCGATGGATTGTTCGAGTGAGGCAACCTTGGACTGCAATAGCTTCTTCTCGTTGATCAAAGAAGTAACCGTTCCTTTCAGCTGTGAAATTTCATACCGCAAAAACTGGAAATCTGCCTTGAATTGATCAATCTGCCAAGATGAGAAAAGTTCAATTGATTTAGAAGGCGTATACGGAATATTGGCTGTAGACTGTGGTGCCGTGAAGGAGGAAGAGTGAGCAATGATCGGTGTGGGAAGAATAGGGTCAAAAGACAGAAGAGGAGCTGAATCAGGGGAGCAGCCATCAGAGAGGGGGGTGGGATTTGTAGCAGGAGAGGGAGATGGGTCATCAAGGGGGTGAGGTGAAGTGGCAGCAAGGGGGGGTGGGCTGGAATGACAATGAGGTGAGGTGAGAGATCCGCGAGGGGGTGAGGTGAGGGGGCAGCGAGAGGGGGGGGTTGGGGTCAGCGAGGAGCATTCAATAAGTGACAAGGAGGGGTCAACGAGAAGGATGGGTGAGGGGGATGCAGCTAGGAGATCAGGGAGGTCAGCGAGGGGGGGGGGGATGGAGCAGTGAGGGGGGAAGGCGAAGGAGGAGCAACAGCGAGGGGGGAAGGGGAAGGAACAGTGAGGGGGTTAGGGGAAGAAGGAGCAGCGAGGGGGGAAGGAGAAGGAGCAGCGAGGGGGTTAGGGGAAGGGGCAACGAGGGGAGGTGAGTGGTGAGCGAGGGATGTGAGTGAGGATGTGGCTGGGGATCGTGCTGATCTACGAGCAGGGGCGCGAGGAGGAGGAGGGGCCATGGTGGAGGGCGGACCAGGGCAGGGTCTAGGACAGGGCAGCCATCGCTGGAGACAGAGCTGCCATCGCTGGGGGGAGAGAGAGAGAGAGAGAGAGAGAGAGAGAGAGAGAGAGAGAGAGAGAGAGAGAGATCATGTACTTGTGAGGGATTGAAGAAGTGAATAGAGTAACGAAGATTATCTTTTCTGATCTTTGTTCTTTGCACTGCTAAGTGTGAGTGATCTTGAGTCTACTAGCAACCTCTTCTGCATTTCTTAAATCACTCTCTGGTCAGACAGTTGCAATAGTTCATTACAGATGCTTGTTGTGTTTCCGTAAAGTTGTTCTAAAGAACTGTCTTTAAACTATCTTATTTGTCTCTTCGAATACTTTATATTCGGCACTCGAATAACGTATCTCTTTGGTATAGTCTTCCACAGTCATTGACTGAACAGTATGTATACATTTGAGATGGTAGTCCCTGCCTGATGAATTGAGTCATAGATTTGTATCCCATTCTTCACATGTGCAAGGGTGTGAGGAATTATCGAAAGACAGACAGGTGCGGAATCAAACGAATATCTATCTTGTGCATGGATCAATTATGGAAGAACAAACAATCTATGCCTTTCAGTAACTGATGAGTTCTGATATGAAAACAGATCAAAACGCTAGAGCGAACAATGACAAAAGAACTTATGTTTGACAAAGTGCATTCAAATGCAAGTAATCACACACAAAAGTAATAAACACATATGTTGAAACTCTAGAATAGAGATTTGATTACTGATAAAATGCAGATACAAAGTTGCTCTGACAATCGTTCACACAGTTTCATCGAATTGTGTTTCGAAATAGACCATTTCGAACGGACCATTCGAATCAACAAAGCAATTATAGGTCAAATTCCATGGACATGGACATCCATATGAATGTGTCATCTCGGGTTGTGTTGTAACAATCATTGTCCAATTTTCATAGCTATTAGGGAGACTAGATAAAATGGCCATGACAACATCCCTATGTTTCATTGGGGATCAGATGGAAGCCATCTTTTCAAGAAGTGATTTGAAATCATCAATATTTTCAGACATACTGACAGATTCATTCATTTTGAGAAAAAATCTTTTCGTCAAAAGCAATTTGGAAGTCACATCTTTATTTTCGTAAAGATTAGTGAGAATGTCTCATGCTTCCTTTGCAAATTTGGCCAAACTAATATTGGAGATTTGTGAATGTTTCAGATTCAAGGCAATGATGGCTAATGCTTCTCCATCTCTCTACTTCCATTTGACAATTGCAGCAAGGTCAAATTCTGGCTTTAGGTTAGTGCCTTCCACAACTCCCTAGAGATTTTTGGCCAAGAGATTATTCTCAACTGAAACTTCCACATATGGATGTTTGTTCGATCAAATTTCTCTATTAGAGAAATGTTTTGAGTGGGTTCCATATAACCGAAGTCGATATTCAATTAGCAATAACGACTATGGAACTTGTTAGAGGTAAAGCTTACAAATTGAGACTTAGATATGTTAATTCAAAGTTACGTCAGACCTACCTTGATGCCAATTTGTGGGAGGAGTTACCGAAAGACAGATAGGTGTGGAATCAAACGAATATTTGTCTTGTGCATAGATCAATGTGGAAGAACAAACTCTATGCCTTCAGGAACTGATGAATAACTCAAAGCTCTTGGAAATTAAAGTTTTAAACATGTTCTTACATCTTGATTCCGGAAAGACTTAAAAAACATGCTCCAACAAATCTTAGCAACTTCTTTTTTTAGGAAAAAACCACTCAATTTGAATCATTTGAATCTTGTTCATCAATCATTGAGCATATAATAACAAAAACAGATCAACTTATGTCTGACAAAAGCGAATTCAAACTACTAGAGATTTGATTACAGGTTTATCATAGCAGGCTTGGAACATTCCAAAAAATTTGATTTGAGACTCCGTACCTCTGCAGACTGTTAGAATTATAGTGCAATTCTGCATGTCTCCAAAACTGTCATTGAAAAAGAAAAGAAACTTAACAAGTGTTTTTTCTAGATCATCATGATTAACGAAATTCCAACAAAGGGAACTTAAGTACATGATTAACCCACTTGGTTTTCGACTGGGCATAACCAAGAATCATCATTTTCATTAGTTTCCAAAACCAAAGAATTATTCTGGGTTTCAAGAAACATATTGAGACACTTTGAGTGGTGCCCCTTTGGCAGTTTGGTTACTTTCATGACTATGTATGTAGTGGAGGTATGGTGGACAAATTCTGGAATCTAATTGGGCTTCTCATGTCTACATGAATCCGTGCTGCTATTTATGACACAGGGAAAGTCACGCATGACTTGTCCATACTCTGACAATCCTGCCACATTTGCAAACGTAAGTCCTTCCAGTATATAATTTTCTGTAGACAGAGCTGACGTGCTATATTATGCTTACTTTAAATTATGGAAGACCACAGAAAAAAGCAAAGTTGGAAACTATCAATGTTTTGTCATTCCTGTCTTCAAGCCAAGCACAAGCAATACTGAATGTCTTATTAGGTGATCTTAAATGTGTTAAATTCAAGGTACTTGACTAAGGAAGTGCCTCCCGCCCCAATCATCTAACTTATGATAGAAATCACAAGGCAGATGGACAACTAAAAGGGGCAAATCAGCAGTGAACCCAAATTTTAGGAGTAACCTTTCCATGACAAAAAAGTCTTATAGAAAAGCATGGTTTTAATTGAGATTCTGGTCTTATATGTGGTTCTTATTCTCTTCTAGAAAAGTTCATTCCAAAAGATCAAAAATTATGTTTTAGGAAAATATTTCTTGAATCTACATTCTCCTGTGTTGCCAATATCAAAGTTTGAAGCAATCATGTCTGCCAACTCCAAAGTTGCCAGATGCCACAAGTTTTATCTAATGTGTAACTTTATTTCTGCAGGCTTTGTATTCAGCAGGATATGTTATGAATGATGTCAACCCAGACTATGTTGTTGTCGGAGAAACTCCAAGTTATAGGTGCCTTTGATTATGCCTAATAACATTTGTCCTTTGTTTCAAATCATTGTTTGATTGAGTAGAATCTTTTCAAAATCAACTTAACTTTCAAGGACTTAACTCATGCTATGCAGTGATGGAATAATTGAAGGATCTTAGCAAATAGTTAAAGGCTATTTCTATCTTACCAGGCTATATTGTAGACTGGCTGCATATCTCAAGAAAAAAGGCACTGGCTATAAGATGATGGAAGTGCCTGTTTTATCTGTGCTTGATAAATGTATGTGTGTGGATCATGTTGTAGTTATGAGAAGATTGAACATGCTGTGCATCTTGTTTTGAATGGTGCAAAACTTATTGGGACGAACTGTGATAAAACGGATCCCAGTCCAGACTACCCTGGCGAGGTATTTGAAACTTCTTGGTGAGCTGTATAAAATTTGTAGGCAAGAGATGTGTACTTTTTAGCCTTGGTTTTGAGTAGCACTTCATGAATCAAACTATTGCTAACAATGCCATCTTTTGAAAAGATTGCTAATAATACGATAAGGTTTTTATGCTGATTATTTTGTGATGAAAGTTTTAGAATTTTAAATGCCTCAATGGCCTGCCTGTGGGACAAGAATATCAATTGCATGCTTTTCCAGGTTATCCCAGCAGCTGGATCCCTTATCACCCCTATTGAAAAAGCAGCGGGTGTCAATGCTTATTTTGTTGGAAAGGTATGTGTAAATATTTGCTTTCTACAAACCATGGCCAAGAGAGATGACAATGCTTGTTAATTTTTATATTTCTCTCATATGATCTTATTTATATGTATATGGGAAATTTTCCTTTCAAATCTTCGTTGCATGATGTTTCGGAACGCTTGTTTTTGTTTAATGTCTCCACGTTTGTTGCATTTATTTTATGGAATAACATTTTTTTATAAAGAGGGTTAGTTGGGAGGTGAGAAGTAGTGCTTAAAAAAGGATGTTTTGTATATTGGTGTATATAGAACTTTAAAGTGTTTGCAGTACTGAAATCTGAAAAATGTGTGATTCAACAACAGATAAGACAATTGAAATGTGACCTCAAGATTCTCGAAACAAAATACAGCTTGCAAACTTTGAAACAAAATAGAAATGAGACCGATTTTTCATGAGTGGCATTACTACCTTATTGAACTATAATGCGGTCACAATCTATTGCAATTAGTGAATAGTACCACATTGAATGACATTGCGTAGGACCCCCCTAGACAAACCGAATATTAAAATATGAAAGATCAGGGCTTTAAGCAGTACAAATGTGGCTCCAATAATGGTAGCCTATGTTTGCAATGATCATGAAATAATATATGAAAGATTAAGCCCTAAGTCTCACTCTTCGAAGGGGAAATGTGTCGTGGATGTCCTTTGCCTCTCCATCTGCTCCTTGAACAACATGTCTCTCTATGAGATGGGTCTAATAAGTCTATGAGATCTTGGTTTTTTCGATTATGACTACTTCAAGTTTTGGAACACGGTCAAAGAATGATGTTTTTTGTCACAATGGACATAGCCCTTGACATGACACCTCTCCATTGTGAGAATTCACACATGTGGGAATGCCCTAATGTGTGAAAATGTTCTCCTAAGCTTGGCTCATGCACTATAGATCACCTATTGATTGAAATCCAAGATCAATGACAAGATCTAAGGCAAAAAGACCATTCTACATGCATTCATTCATTACCAAAAGGTGTTTCACATGTGTGGAAGACTTCATGAAATAAACTAAGTCCCAACAAGCGCCTCTCCTCGGGTGGAGAGAGAAAATACCACTTTTGGGCTCATCTAGAGAGAGAAGGCAATACAAGCAAAATTGGCAAATCTCCAAATTGACTAAAAAACTCACATTGATTATGATTGGTAATGAAAGTACATATAGAACTCATGGAGATCCATGCTACAATCCTACTGGACCCCTCAATCATAGCCTCTCTAATTCTATTGGATGTGTGATGCAACATCCCTCACTTTTGATTGGACCCTTACAACACATCTCTCTATTATGATTGGACCCTTTGACTTTTGCCACCACATAGGGTGCGTCACTCATCAAACCTAAATTTGACATGTGTAAGCAACCTAACTAGCTTGAGTTACATCACAATCGAATTTTGGCCTAATCATGACAAAACATGTGTACTTGACCATTTGACCTCTAAAGCCAAAATTGGCCCTATCACCTAGTGACACCAAGATGCTTGACTAGCAATTTTTATGATACACCTAAAGTCAACATTATAAACTATTTTTAACTATTTTACACATGTGGGAACAGCTCCACACATGTGAAATGTACTCACAAACATAAAATCATAAAATAACCAAGATAGATTTTTGACAAATTATTACACTCCTCAAAAAATAGCTTGGTTAGGTACTAGATCAATCAAGGAGTTTGTGAAGCTTTTTGAGTGGATCCTTTAGTATGCATATGAAGTAAAAAACCGGTAAAAGGATCCATCATAGCAGCACCTCACCAAATCCATGATAAGATTTCTTTGGTCCTCTAGAAATCCATTCAGGAATGCACTCTTTACATCCATTTGTTGAATATCCCATTCAAACTGAGCTGCCAATGATAAAACAGTCCTCATAGTAGTAGATTTAGCAATTGGTGCAAAAGTTTCCTCATAGTCAATCCCTTCCTGTTGAGCATAGCCTTTTGCCACCAATCTTGCCTTATGTTTATCTATAGAACCATCTGATTTGTACTTAGTCCTATAGACCCACTTGCATCCAATGGCCTTTTTACCTGCAGGTAGCTGAACAAGTCTCCAAGTCTTGTTCTTCATGATTGAGTCGTATTCCTCATCCATAGTTTTTCTCCAAATATCCTCTTTTTCAGCCTCTCTGAAAGTAGATGGATCCTTGGTCTCTAATACTGTGGCCATATATGCAAAATGTACATCCCCATCTTCATGATGATCCTCTTGTCGAACCTCCTGTCGATCTTGATCTTCATGTTGCTTTTCAAGTCTAGCTGATCTCCCAGTTCCATGTGTACTGGACTCTCCATGTTCCATAATAACACTATCCTTGATAGTTTGATAGTACCACCTAGCTTCTGAACACTTGGTCGCCTTAGAATCCAATTTGCTCCTTGAATCCTTAGGTATGTGAGAATAAGCAATACTTCAAACACTCTCAAATGACTTACATTTGGCTTCCGACCCGTATAAGCTTCCTCTGGAGTTCGATTCTCTACAACCTTTGTGGGACTTCGATTCAAAAGATAAACCGCCGTCTTAACTGCTTCACCCCAAAACATATTTGGAAGATTTTTACTTTTGAGCATACTCCTCGCAGTTTCCATTATGGACCAGTTCTTTCTTTCCGCAACTCCATTTTGTTGAGGCGTGTCCGTATTTGCAAATTGTCTCTTTATACCATGATCCTTGCAAAACACATGAAATTTCGTAGAAAGATACTCTCCCCCTTTGTCCGAGCGAAGTATCTTAATTTGTCTATCTGTTTCTTTCTCCACCTGTGTCTTAAACCATGTGAAATATTTGAAAGCTTCACCCTTATTCTTCAGAAGATAGATCCATGTCTTCCTAGAATAGTCATCCACAAACACCATAAAGTAACTTGCTCCTCCATAAGATTGAGTCTTCATAGGACCACACAAATTTGTATGAACAAGTTCTAAGACATTTTTCGCCTTGAATGTACTAGGCAAAAATTTCTTCATATGATGCTTGCCTAAGACACAACCTTCACAAACCTTGTGATCCAGAAACTACTTGAGGTAAACCTGTAACCATGTTAAATTTCCTCAAGACTTGTAGACTTTTGTAATTCAGATGTCCATACCTCTCGTGCCATAACTTACTCACTAATTCAAGTATCAGCAACACTTGAATGATGATCCACCACCTGAGCTTGAAGTTATACAATTGCCCTGCAAGTATGCCCTCAGCTACTACTTCATCATTTTTCTTCTTGATGAGACACTGCTGTTCATCAACTGCACCACCATGTGTTGCTTTGCAATAGTTGATACTGAGAGCAAGTTTTTCTTGATTCCTGTTACATAAAGCACATCCTTTATGTTTCCAATCTTCCCTGAAGGTAGTTGTACTTGTACTCTTCCAACTCCCTTTATATCATATGTGTAGTTGTCTCCCAACTTCACATTTGACCCATCATCTAATTTTTGAAATTAGATAGCCAGTCTCGCCTAGGTGTCATGTGCTTAGAAGCTCCTGAATCAATAAACCAATAGTCTTCTTCCTTCGAGAAGGCAGTACCAGAAGATGTTGATGCTGAAAACAACTCATAGTCTTCAAGATCTAAAGCACTCAAGTTTGCATTAGAAGTTTCTTCTTCTTCAGCAGAATTTTCATCTTGCTTTTTCTTGAACTTGTTGTGCCAGCACTCCTTTGCATAATGTCCTGATTTTCCGCAAATGAAGCAGTTTCCTTTTCGAACCACTTTCTTTCCATCTTCTGACCGATTTGATTGATTCTCCTCCATATCTTGTTGCTTTTTCTTCTTCTTCTTCCTTTGCCACCCTTCTTGGAACTTTGCTCTTGCTTCTTTGCCAGGAATGCCTGTTCCTTGAAATCGTCCATGTTTATAGTATTTTGTCGTCTCATTTCTTCCGTAGTAAGATGGCAATGAGCTCATCGAAAGAAAGCCTCGTTTCTCTTAACGATACCATCATTACAAAGTTCTGATAGGCCAAAGGTAGACTATTAAGTACAATGGATACCAATACTGAATATTGAACACTTTCTCCAACTG
>MU832820.1:0-65987 GCA_029204225.1 Diphasiastrum complanatum
ATATTGATTCTCCCAGAAAAGGCTCTCTCGTGAATACCCATTGTAGTAAGCAGAGGCTGCGCAAGGGTCATCCACTGAGTGACCATGCTTGTGCTAGGAAGGATCATGATGTCCGTTGCAGATGGGACATCACGATGGATAGTATAACGCGAAGACTGAGGAAATATCTATAGAAGACATGATGATCAGAACGAAAAGTAAGACGCGCGAAAGTATATCAGAAAGCAATTCTGAAAGTTTGGAAGGCTTTGCTCACGGGAAAAATTTGCAAGAGCTTCGCTAGCACAAGTGAGGAACGAATCGAATTCAACCAACTTATAGGTGAATTTGGTGGGTCCATTACACTGAATACTAGGGGATCTGAACCTATTATCAGACGAACATTTTCCAGGGCTGGCGAAAGATGAACCTTCTTCTAGGAGGGTCCTTCGTCCAAGTACTGTCATAAATACATTTTTCAAGATCTGAACCTATGGCCAACCTAATTTTGACATTTCAAGACCATTTAGCATGTCAACGAAGGTTCATAATGAGGGTAAGGTGTTCTACGAAGGTTCCCAAAATGGCATATTGCTGATCCTTCGTCTGACTCAAAAAATGGAGTTTTCCTGGCCAAGAATCTTCGCCCACCTCAATTTAGATAAATCTGAAGTGGATGTACAGTTTGGAGTCTCAACAAAGGTTTCTGATATTGTATAGACAACATCTAACCAAAATAGTGATTTTCTAACTCATTTTTTTTATCAAAAATAGTCTTCTTTCTTTTTCCAATGCTGATGACTTTTCTGACTTTTGCTGATGTCTTTTCTCATTTTTTTTTTTTACTGTCTTTTTCACAAAAAATCTGAACAATCAAATATTGAAAACAAAAAATCAAAAAACAAATGAAATTAAAAATCTTTGAGATCATGCTTGTTGAACTGGCAAAGCAGACTGCCAAAATTTGCGTAATCGGCTGCCATTCACTGGAGTATCAAATCGTTTTTCATCCAAGTGCTCAAGAATTAGTGTTCCATAGTTCAAATTTTTTTCACTTTATACGGGCCTTCACCGGTAAACTTCAATTCTTTCCTGATTAGCTTTTCAAATGGTGTTTGCGATAAAACCGGATGCAAGGGTTCATAGTTCTGTCTAGTAGGCCGTCATGTTCGCTGGCAAACATCACATGTCTGAATAAAATTTTCTGTGTTCTTATGAAGCGTAGGCCACCAACAACCTGATTGCAAAAGTTTTCGAACAATACTATCTGTAGAGAAGTGTCTGGGATTTCATGCGGTAAAACACATCTTCGTAGAATATTGTCTAATCCACAATGATACAATTGTCCTGCAATCAATTGATAAGGTTGAGCCTTATGAATCAATTGTCTCTTCTATACTTTTGTCAAAAATTCATTCAGTTGTCCTAGCATCAGGTACTCAACAATATCCACTGCCCACTCAGGTACTGCTTCTACATAGAACAATGCAGCATCTGGTAATTTATCATCCACTTCAATATTAACTGGTGCGGAATTGGTGAAACGTGATCGACTAGATAATGTTGTTTCCCCTTTCGAACCACAATTCGAAAGTCAAATTCAGTCAATAATAATAACCATCTTGCAATACGTCCAGTATTGCATGTCTTGTTTACCAAGTAAAGTAACAGTTGGTGATCCGTATAAAATGCAAAGAGTGTTTCCATGAGATAGTGACAAAATTTCCGTATAGAAAAAATCATGGCTAATGCTTCACGTTCTATTGTTGAATAATTCTTCTCTGGATCTATAAGCTGTCTACTTGCAAATCGTATAGGATAATCTTTCTTATAATCACCTGGCTGCATCAAAATTGATCCAATGGCATATTTTGAGACATCTGTGTGAACATGAAATTTAATCGTCCAATCTGGAGAACGCAGTATTGGTGCTGAAGTTAATGCTTTTTTTAATTTTTCAAAGGCTTCTAACGCCTCTACTGTCCAAATAGGAACAATAGTCAGTACCCCAATTATAAATTACTTGCGCAACACGTAACCATGGATGTCCCAATAGGACCCGGTAGACATTTGGTGCTTCTGGTAAGTCCATTAACGAAAGTAATGACAAATGTACTCCCACAATTCTGACAGGTATATCTTCAACCATTCCTCACTGATGAACTGTTGTTTGATCAGCTAGCATAATAGCAAAAGTAGTAGGCTTGATCTTTGTAAGACCCCATTTTGCACATAGCTTTGTAGAAATCAGGTTAACTCCTGAACCGCCGTCTATCACAGCTAATTCCTTAGGAAATTGTCTATGTTGTATCGATAGAGTGATATTCTTTTGTTCACTTTCCAAAGCGGCTCCGACATGGAGTACTTCATTAGATTCTTCAAATCAGCACAAAAAAGTGGCTCTTGATGGACTTTTAGTTATGCTTGAGCTAACTTTTGTGCTAAGACTTCTTTTGCTTTTGGCACCAACTTCAGGAACTCTCCCAATGAAATATTAATCTTACTAGTTAAAATATTCATGAGCAGTTCTGTTTGCGGCACTTCCAGTTCAGTCATCTTGAAGGGTTCTTCATAATGATGCAACTGATCATTCATATCTATACGTGAATTTCTTGGAGTCTACAATGGTGAAGAACAAACTTCGGTTGTTGCTTTAGCAACTTCAAGCTCCTCTTCTTCTTGCAGATGTTTAATCCACTGCCTCATATCCTGATATCTTCCTTTTTCTGCATGAAGATTGGGATAGATTCTAGATGTTGTTGGTATATCGATTAACGGTATAGAATCAGCAAGTACTGGATCCACTACTAGTTCTTTCTGCTTCTGTGCTCTGGTGACCACCATCAAGGGTACACTTGATTTATTCTGAGCTACTAGTCTTTGCTTGATTGTTATCAAATTTACAGGTGTTGTAGCTAGTGGTGGCTTTGGTCTTGCTGGACAGTCCTTATAGAAATGCCCATAAGCACAGTCACGACAAAATGTACAAATTTTTTTTTATTTGGACATTCTACAACTCTGTGATTTTCTCCACATGCAAAGCATCCAAGTGGTATTCTGGTCCAACTTCTAGATGCTTGTTGTTGCGCGGCGGCATAAATAGCATATTGTTTTGAAGATTCACCTTCTTGATCATTACCATAGTTCCATTGCTCAGCACTTCTCTACGGTGTTCCATCAAATTGGCAGGAGGGGCGTAGTGCTTTGGTGGGGCAGGTAAGGCTAAACGTTTCGGGTATCCAAGAGCAGATTGTCGAGGCCTAACTGCTAAATTTCCTCCATATTGTGGTTCTCGATATCCCATTTGGGCATACCATTGCTGAATCATCCGAGGATTAAAGTTGCAAAAAGCAGTCTCATGATCAGGCGAATTACACAAATGACATACACTGATTTCCTTTCGTTTTTTCAATTGAGGACACTCATTCACTGTGTGATTTCCTGTATAAATAGAACACCAGACATTCTCTCTAGTAGGAAAAGTCTTCGCAAACTTTTCAGGTTCTTTGTTTGCTTTTCCATGAAAATCTTCCAATGCTTTGATCTTTTCATCAAATTGCGACTGCAACTTTTCCATATATTTCTACTGGTTCTTCCCGAGTTTTTCGAACTCATTGAGCATCTTTTCTGCAGTAGCATTGGCATTTGTTGATGCAATAGTGGTGGATGTCGTAGTAGTCTACCCTACTGTATAAGGAAACATACTGATATTTGGCTCATCATCTGAATCTTCATCCTCCTTCCGAATTGCATCGTCCATAGCATTTTGCAAGAGTGCATATTCATTATGACGTTTCAGCTCACGTCTAATTTGTTTAGGTAGACCTGACAAAAATCACATAATCATGGCATTTTTGTTAATCAGCTCAAGTTTGCACTCAAATCTGAGGTGTTTCACCCGTTCAATGTAATCTCAAACCATTTTTCGCTTTCCCATTTTAATTTTACTTAAAAGTAGAAAAGGGTCTTCCATAAACTTTTGAGGTTTGAACCGTGTGATAAGGGCTCTTTTAACAACCTCCCAGTTTGTATGCTCAGTTTCATCTTGATTATAATACCAATCTTGTGTTGCGCCTGTTAAAGCCATAGGAAAAAGCTTAAGTTTATCTTGGGAGAAAATTTCGCCATAGACTTCACAGGATTCAGCATAGATATGAAGAAATCTAACTGGATATGTTAATCCATTGTATTTGGGTAAATCCAAACGGGGTGCTCTTCTAACAATGATTGGATTGACTTCCTGAGGAGCACCTCCAAGGGCAACCATCTTCACAAATTCAAATCAAGCAGACAATGAGATTGGATCTATATTTTTCAATCAAAACTATCTCAGTTCAGATCTACTAGATCTATTCCACTTTTTAAGAATCCGATTTCTATATCGTGAAAAAGATTTTGAAATTCAATCGACCGATACTTTTAAAAAATGAAAAATTTCTTAGAATCTAAATCAGATTGTATCAGATTTGATCAAATTTTGACGGAGACTTGATCTAGAAAATCAAAACCTAAATATAGAACTGGCAAAGATTCCCTAGGTGAAGATTGGCTCGGTGAAGGTTCAACAGTGATGTTTTTGAAAAAAAATCTTTGATCAACTTTTTTGACAATTTCAAGGGAAATAATCTTCGCCGACCTCTCAGATTCAAGATCTGACACAAATAAATCTATGGTAAATCCGGCGAAGGTTTATGACACAAAAAAACACAGTTTCTATAGTTTGACGAAGGTAAAAATCAAGATTTTCTATGGACAAGAAGAATCTTTGCCGAACTCAAAAATAGTATTTTACTATAAATAGAATGTTCTAGAAACTTGGCGAAGGTTTTGGCAAAGGATCAAGAGTAATACTATTTTTTTTTGCAAAAAAATGACTTTTTTGACAAAAATATGACAATATGACAACAGATCTTCTAAAAAACCTTTTATTTTTGGTATTATTCTTCGTTGACCTGGCAATAGATAGATCCGAATCACACCTATGCTCAGTGAATCGGACGAAGGTTCTTTTTCTGTATTTTTAGAGTTTTGGTGATTTTTTGGTGTTTTTTGATGGTTTTTTTGATGTTTTTAGAAATCTGCTGGAAAGAATTCTTCGCCCTTCAAACTGAAGGTTTTGTGATAAAAACCGAAGGTGTTTGCAACGCGGCAAAGGTTTCCCGAAAGAGGGCAAAAAGTTATCAGCTTTGATGATGATTTTTGTCTCTTTTTGACCAAAATCTGGCAGATTTGACCGGATTTTGTTGTTTTTATTATATCTCAAATCCAAATGGATTTTAAGATTCATGATCTAGATAGCTTTCCCTGTTCTACAATCAGATTAGATTTCAAACAAGCAAATCCACTCAAATCAAGCAAAATCATTCCCAAACTAAACCTAAATGCAGATGTAACACTATTCATGCCACGACAAGATGCCTAATGCAAGCTAACCATCCAACAACCATGCTGCAAACTAAAAAATTGGCGTAGCTCTCCGGCAACGGTGCCAAAATTGTAGTGGGGTTTCTTTCCTTGCCTAACCTCAATCCAAGATCTAGTCAATCTAGCATCAAAGAGACAAAGTTAGTTGTCACGCATAGATTCATTCCCATGAGAGCAATAGTATAGTTCACATTTAAGCATGAATGGAAGATCAATATCTAACTCTAACATCCATTAATCCTAAGCATTAACACTACATCCATTAACACTACGATCCATAACAAGATAGCTTACTCTTTCTCTCTCTCCCTTTCTCTCTTATAAAAAGTATAATAACATGCATTGCCAATAACAATCAGATCCAATAATTAGCAAAATCCAAATAAAGCATGAGAGATAGAGAAAAAGTGATAGACAGCAAGGACATCCATCAATCCATTTCTGAAGAGAACCAATCTGCTTTATTGAAATGAGAAAATAAACATGTGTAGGAACTCGAGTTGGTCCCTTTTTATAATAGAGAGGAGGACCCTGGCCTCTGAATCCTATTGGTCCATTTCTGCCTCTCTAATTATTCAAATTTAAAAAAGAGTGGGAACCATCCAAATTGGAGGGAAACCCAACTTTATTCACTAGCTTGACATTTAGGCCCTACGACATTAAAAGTCCCGCAAAAAAGGCCTAAAGTCCTTTTATTGACCTTCTAATTAATCAAATCTCTATGTGATCATCGGGTTGGACTTACACACGTAGGGTGCCAAATCCCTCTCACTTAATAACTAGGGTTAGGATTGCCTTGGGATCCGCAAACCCTCCAACATATACACCCTTTTGCTGAGAATGTAGTTATGGGCATTGTTACAAGAATTGCCCATTTAAACTTGGAACAAGTACACCTTTGAACCTGATCTCAGTACAACCAACAACAAATCCAAGAAGAACACCACATAAAACTCCAATTCTCCATGTTCCAGTGCTAGTAGTCATGCGAACACAGAAATGGAAGGGAGTGGCTCCTTCACCAACATCATCAAAATCAATGGCAGATGATCAACCCTCAGCTAAATGACCTTATCATAACATGAGGGAAGAAGGATGAAAGTACCATAAGATATGCCATTGGATATAGGGACACACTTATAGAACCTCTCGCTACTAAAGTACCAGCACCACCAACAGGCTTGCCATTGTGAACAGATCAATATGATTGTTTGCATAATCATAAGCCCCCATTCCACATGGGAAAGTATGAGGTTCCACAAACAAAAGTGCTCACAAGCCTATTGGCTAGCCATATGAACTTATCCCTTGGAGAGTTCTTGCGGATTGCAGCTCAAGCTAAGAGCATCATAGTAGATTGGATAAAATTAGAACCAGAACCAGCAACACAAGAGCCCAAATATTGCGTGGGCTATGAAGGAACCAGCAACATCCTCCACATTGGAACAGCATGGGAGAGTGAATAGCACAACATCACTCTACTAATCAACACAAGGTACAATGAGGAAGCTGCAGTAGTAGATGGAGGATCAAGAGTCAACTTGATCTCCACTACTTTGTACCAAAAATGGGGACTACAAGGGCTGAAAACCAACGAGATTCACTATCAAATTAGTTCATCAGTCTTTGTGAAACTTAGAATTGTAGTTGAAGACATATCAGTAAAGATAGCGGGAGTGCAGTTCGTAATCACCTTCATGGTAATGCAAATTCTAGAATTTCCCTCCACCTATTGCAATTTACTTGGAAGACTGTTGACAGATTCAGAGCCTATAGAATCTGTTTACTAGTCTTCTTTGTTTCTTTCTTCTTCTGCCTATCAGCAGAGATGGTGGGCTCCTGCTTACAAATGTTCTTTCTTGTTTAAAGCCCAAAATCAGGCAGAAGGGACAGATTATCATTATAGCAATGTCCTATCTGTCAGAGGACATCCGAATGGATCTCTCTTGAACTGAATGCACATGCATAATCAACCAAAATGCAAGCCAATGTGTTCAGCAAATGATCTACGTTACTGCTCAGTTGAATAACGATGGATTCCTACTTCTACTTTGCTGCAAAATGAACTGAAATCAGATCTTAAGCACTACTATACTTGCATAAACTGACAAAACAAGAAACAAGAACTAATCTACAACATTTTAGATGTCCAAGAATCAAGAAACCAACCAGTCTTTTGATTCTTGGACATCCCAAGAATATTAAGAACTAGAATGTTGGAGGATATGCAAGATTTATACCACATTTCTAGCCTATTTAGTTTACTTGAATGTTGGTTCCTACATTAATCCACAAACAAGAAAAGAAAACTATTCCACTCTAGGAAAGCAGGAAAACTAATCCACTCTAAGTCCACAACCACACACAATATGAATGGAAGAGCATGATCATAGGGGTATCACTCAAGAAAACCATCATGATCAAGGAGCTTAATGGATGCATCTAACTCGTGGAGGCTCTTCTCATTTCAGCATGGAGTTGATACAGTACACAAAAAGCTCCTCTTCACAAAGAGAGAGTCTCTTAAATAAGCAAGAGAGCTCCTTAGGTGGCATCCTAGTGGAATTTCCACAATTCACAAATTACAAGTGGAATAATGCTCTCCACTAGAGGTCACCATCAAAAGGTGGCTCACTCTTTTTTCTTTAAGAGAGGTCTACTTGTATTTATTACATTTGCCTAGAAATACTAGTTCCTACATGGTCATTCCATCTTCCAGGATTCACCATGAGGCTTACACAGATCTAGCTTGTCATTACTAACTAGTATTCCTTGGCTCTCATACTTGGCTCTCAGTTTTCGTTCGTCTCGTCTCCTCAAAGACCTCCTCAGTCTAAGGTGAGAGGTGCTCTTGAATTGCTTTGTCCGAGTATCTTTGGGTCTGGTCAAAATCAGCCAAAAATACCTTGGTTGAGAGTTGCACAAGTGGTTCACAACTAACTCACCTTTGTGAATAGAGAGCAGGTTGTAAAGGCAGATCCAACCACATGGGCGGTGAAACCTATTACACCTAAGACTGATGACAGATCGTCCACCATGGATCACACCATTGATTGCCCAAGAAAAACCAACGGGAGCGCTAACACCAGATATGGAGAATTGAAAATTTTTGTGGCAATCGTCTTGGAGCTATTGTTGGTTGCATCATGATCAAGTTCAGTGGTACACTTTCTCTAGGTCTTAATGAGAAATTCTTGTAATAATGCATCCACCATACATTTTTTTGTCGTGGGTATCGTAGTTGATTCTGATCTGGCGTAGTAGAAGATGATGCTACAATACTTTTCAAAGTCTTCAGTTTTGATCAAACTGGCCTGTAAGTTGTTTCAACTACTATTTGTGAAGTTTTGTAATTTGGTCCATCAGCAGATCATTTAAAATGCTCGAAGTGTTGGAGGTCGATGCTATCGAGGGAGTTGGATGATGGATCGTTGGGTAGTTATGACTTGAAATTAACTCTCGTAGACTTAATATTTTATGAAAAATGACTTTCTGGACTCAATGGACCATGCTGTGAGAGTTACTTGTGCGAGGGTTCTCTGATTTTGAAGATTTTTTACTTTTTTCAGCACTTGGAACTCTCTTACAGTTTACTAAGATGAACTTTCACAGACTCTTCAGTGAGCTTATCTCAGTGAGATCTAGCTACATAAAATTTGGTGAGAGTTAGTTGCAACAAAAACTACAAAAAATAGTGTCGACGAGGGTTCTGGCTAGATTTTGGCTCTTTTGAAAGTGGAGAACTCTCGTAGAAGGTCTTCCATTGAATAGTAACTCTCGCAGACTCGTCTATGAGCTTGTCTTGGTTGTAGGCTCCTTGAGTTGTCTTGATCTGATCGAAATAATCTTTTGAAACATCTAGATCCAACACGAATACAACCTACAAAGGCATCATATAGATCCAAAGGCATCATATAGATCCAGATAAAGAGTCTTCATTTAATTCCTTTCAGCTCTTGCTATTCAGAGTTTGTCAATAAACATCTCATCACAAAACAGAACATGCATGTTCTGTAGGTGCGAGAGGTCGACATCTTTCTGCTACCTGCAACACAAATCATCGACCTTAAGCAACCTTATGAAGAACTTGAATAAAAATAGTAAAGGTACGATATCAATAGAGTGTTTGTGGTTATCTGAGTCTTTTGGCTGCATGAAGTGGTTATCTCCGAGCCCTCACTAGAGCAGAAGCACTATCTTCTCAAATAGGTACAAAAGCACTGACAACCATATCTCTGGTGTAAAATTTCTACGGGTGTCCCTTCAATAGATGCCATGCAAACTTCGTGCTTGTGTTAAGCATATATCTCTCTTCGGAGATCTGAACAGCTATTCTTTGCAACAAAAACTTGCTCGTGTGTTTTGAAGATTTACTCGGCCCTCTTTTCTGTGGAACTTCATGAAAATGAAGCATCAGAGAGATGAATTCAGTTATTTCATAGACTGATTAGCGTAGGCGCACAGTGCACATTCTCAAACTTTCGGCTACAGGTCACGAAAGTTTTCATCTCATAGCATAGAGCATAAATCCTCATCTGTGCTCAGTTGAGCCATGTCAGCATTATATTCTGAAGGCAGCTTTAGTGAACGGACATGCAAACTACACCCCAGCAAGTGACTTTATGAGGCTAAGTTCCATCGTAGTTCCAGAACGAATTACTGAAGTCGTAGAAATCCATAGTTGCTAGGCACAAATTTTCGTCACCTTGCCCATCTGCAACAAGGATCTTTCCTCCAATTCTAGAACATGCAAACCCACTTCTCGCCGTGTGCATATGTGAGCACTTTCGCCAACATCTTCTAGTTCTCTGAGATCCATGGCATAGACTTTGCTCATGAAGTCCCAGTTTAAGGGGTTTCTTCCTCCTAAAATGAATAATTGTCCTACTATGCAAATGCACTTGGCTCTCAAGGGAACACCGAAGGCTAATCCTGGAATAGAAGACAGCTACTCCCATAAATTTGATTCTATGTCATACATGGATATGGTAAAGTAGGATCTTCGATTCTTGAGATGAGAGAGATCAGAGGATTTTTTTATTGACCAACAAGAGCCCTCTTCCCTGGCAAGATGAATCACAACAATGTTGATGCTATTGTGCTTAGGACCCTCCGGATTAAAGAGAGCGAAGCAGAGAAGAGTGCTAGGACTTGTTGACGCAAAGCGCAGATTCAATGTCTTGCCATGCAAATATGTGTAGGATGTAATTCGCCAGGTCGTTAGGCAAGCCCGGAAACAGATCAACGTATTCTGAGGGCGTCATGGCAAACAACAGCGACAGAGCAGAAAAAAGCTTAGCAAATTTTGAGCCCTTGGTACAGATTCTAGAAAGCAGCCAACAGTAAGATCACGCCTTGACTGAAATACGTATAGCTCATGAACAGATAAAAGGGTAAACAATACAACATCTTTTCGCTAAGATCAGCCCACTTTTCATCAGATCGAAACCCATAGCAATAGATTATGTAGAGTGTGTGTGTGTGTGTGTGTTTTGAGAGAGGAGGGTAGTTATCAGTTACATGAAATGATGAAAGGGTTAACAACAAGTGGCAAACAGTGATATTAATGGCCAGAGCATGAGGCATGTTTGATCAATAGATGGTTATCCTTACCCTTGAATAATAAATAAATGTGAATGTTGTTGTGAATACATGAGGCAATGATGAGTGCAATGTCCAATATTTGAACCAGAATGTTGTGCAATGTGTATCCTATATAAGATGCCTAGTAATAAATTAGAGACCTGAACTTGGAAAACTGGAACACAGTGTGTACAACGTAAATGCATGCTAGGATATGCTCACCCGAGCCCCATATTTGTTGCACAGTGCATGTTCTTGTAGTCGCCTGCATATACTCTCCACATATTCTACATGACTTTTACAATCAATGCAAGGGGATAAATTTCTTGTGTGGCAGTGCATAAAAGCTGGAAGGTGGCTTTTGCTCTTGCTCTAAACACTCATGCTCTTGTTTTTTTCCTCTTAGCCAAGTAGGTGAACGAGGATTGATTCATCGATCTTTTTTATGCTGTTAATGACTATAATCTTAAGGGTTTCATGTCTCAGATTATCAACTTTTTTGACTTAATGAGACTATTTCTAATGAGGTCATTGTAGACACTTGATCCATTTTGGATTGACGACTTCCTCAATCTGTCTGCAATGATTTCAATTATTAACGTTCTTTTCGTGTCTGATAGGCGTAGTCATGCTTAGGAAAAGAGAGAGATAGTTCATTCCGCTGCGCACGAACACTTTCCGTTCGAGTTCATTTTTTTTTTTTTTTAGTTTTGAGTTCGCTTCTTTTCCTGTTCATTTTTTTTTTAGCTATTTTCCTTTCTCCCACTCATACACCCTCTTTCTCCAGCATGGTATCAAAGCTATTTCCGTAGCCTGATAAGCTTCCACAGTAACAAGGCTCTACTAGTCGATAGAGTAATTGTCTTCTTGTTCTGTAATTTCGCACCAAATTTTCATACTTAAGTCACTGATAGTTTTTCCTATCACCTAGACTAATCTTCCACATGGATTTCCAAGAGAAAGCCAGTCCTATCATGGACAAGCTTGATGGAGCCAATTACCATCTGTGGAAATTTAAGATGAAAACAGTGCTAATAGCTAAAGAATTGTATGACGTTGTTACAAGTGTAGAAGGAAAACCCGAAGCAAGTTGAAGGATGGAAAGGCCTTCGCACTGATCATCCTCAACATTTCGGATACCCAGATCAGCCACGTATCTGAAGCCCAGACATCCAAGGAAGTCTGGGACATCTTGAGCACATTATACGAAGTGCGAGATATAGCTTCCAAGCTACATCTCAAGAAGAAATTTTACTCCCTCAAGATGGTGAATGATGATTTCCTGCAGAATCACATCAACCAATATCTTAATGCAAATCCAACTTCAAGCAAAACGCACTTATGAGAGAAACCATACTGAACAATCCAAGTGACTTCCCTTTGGTGGCCTTTTGGATAGAACATGTCTAAGCGAAGCAAAGACATTTTTTCTAATGCAACGAATCAACAGAGAAAATTGGGCATACTAACTTTTGATATTAGTTTGTTCAACATGGGAATTCTAGATATGCTTGGAAGAAGCTAAAGCCTTGAAGGACATGCTTTTTCGCAAGGAAGCACATAAGTTTCCTTCATGAACAACTTCGCCCTGGTTCTTGAGTCTACATCCAATTTCACATGAAAGCAACAAATAAACACATGAAATCATGAAGCAAAGTAAAAGCAACAAGTCGAAATAATCAGTACCTGTAGTGCCATTAACTCATGGGCAAGCTCAGCAGACAAGGTGTCACCCCCCAGTACCGAAACAGTAGAAGAACCATCCGGCCGCATTGCCTCCGTTAGCACACTTGCACTGAACACAGGCTATAAAAGAAGACAAAACCAGAAAGCAAATCCTGGTCATATCTTCCCACTTCTAGGATCTGAGAGACTTGTTTGATAGAAATGACAAAGGCACGAGATTTCTTAGGCTTTATTTGGCTCAACAACCAAAAGCTTTTGTTCAAAATAGTATGCTTAAAAATTTCAAAAGAAAGGATTTGGCATTGGCTTCAGTGGTACAAAGCAATCATGTTCCAGAATGTTAATGAATTCCAATGCAACTAAAGTAGATACATTATACATGCATGCATGGCTGCATGCATCACTCCCCAACTACATCATGTCAAGACAAGGACACAATTATGCAATATTATACAAGATGCGGATCCACCAATCATGTAGGAGGTGCCAACATGAAGGATGGTCGTTGAGCACGTTACATGGCACTTGACTTACTTTCCAACATAATACAACTATGAACTTCGCATTACATCCACGTTCAAAAATCTCTTACAAACTTCCTTGTCCTAGAGCTCAGTCTCAATCAAAGTTCATTGTACATTTGTCAGCTGGAGATCTTTGTTATAAGTATCAACCTATCTCCCACAACAATTTGCATGCGTAAACTTATATGGAAGTGGCCTCAAAGGAAACATATATCAAAGACACTAGTCTACATCAAACAATTCTCAACCACCAGATTGGGATTCTGGAGGAAACCCAATCAGGGTTCCTTGGATTGTTGCAAAAATTATTTTTATTTTTTGGTTTTCCATGTTTTAAATGGTTATTTTGGTTTTTAATACTTTGTAATAGTTTCCTATTTGGTTTTTTTGTCTTTAAATGCGACTTTAGGATTAAAACTAGATGAATAAACATGTTGTCAAAAACACTAATGCAACAGTAACATTTTTTGCTACATCTATGATATGTAACCATGTATATCAACCATAGATGCACTGCATTTCTAGAAACGCGTTCAGAAACGTGTTTCTGGTTTGGGAATGCGTTTCTCAGAAACATTTTTTTTTTAAATTTTGATTTTTGTGGGCAATATGGGTATCAAATTAATGCTTATAATTTGCGCCGGAATAGTAGGTCTTATTTGGAGGTTGCTGCATTGAGTTCCTAAGATGTATTAGTTAGGCATTCAAAGGAACGGGTCATGTGTTATATGGGACACTTTGTAAATGGGCGGCAAAGCAACTTTTGCATACTTGCCTATGTGTCAAGATCATGGCAAGTGCCAAGTGCCAATGACTGAGCTACATGTCGCACATGTCAGCTTAGGGGGTTGAATGGACCTTGATGGAGTTTATGTGTGAGCCTTGGAGAAGCATTTTTCGTTCATTTCCTTTGAGCAAAAGGGTGGGAGGAGGCTTGCAACAATGTTCTATTAGGGTTTTACCATTGTATCTTGTAAAGAGATCAACAAAGTCGAAGGTGCTAATACTTTTGGTGCAATGATTCACTAGCTTTCTAGAATTATGGTCCCGTAAAAACTTCTGATCGCTAATGTCTCTTTCCCCATTGAATTCGGCTTACTAGGATGCAAGTTATACGCACCGCTTTGTTTGCTAAGCGGCGGTATTTTCGCCGACCGTCGGGTCTAGGTATTTTGCTAGACAATACCAACGGCGGGTGTGACTAGTGTGACACTTAACCAAGGCGGTGTATTTCAACCGCGGATGGTGGACAGCCCGCTCTGGTGTTTCACAGAGGTCTTGCCAAGCTCATATGACAGCTGGGTGATGATCATCACAACACATCCGAAACTGACTCTTTCGAGAGTCATTACAATGTTGTTGCAGGAAGACACGCGGAGGAACAAAGCCTCAAGTTTCTCAACAGATTCTCATGCTTTGTACACCAACAAGAGCACGACTAAGCAGAAGAAGAAGAAAGGCCCAAATCAATCAAAGCAAGACTAGAAACCAGCACAACACAAGGAGCAGTCGAATCCGCAGACGAAGAAGAAGCTATTCTGCAGATACTGCAAGCGAAATAACCACGAAATTCAAGATTGCCGGATACTACAAGCAAAGAACAACAGCAAGGGGAAATCGAATCAAGTGGCAAATGCAGCTATAGAAGCTCCACAACCCATTCAAGAAGTGGATCATGATGTCTTCATGACCAGCCATCAAGGAGCATCCAGTGACAGTTCTTGGTTTCTGGATTCCGGTGCCACTCGGCATATGACCAGCCTCATTGGTTGTTTCGAGTCCTATACACCCTACAATACCAATAAATATGTTCACCTTGGTGACAATAGCACACAAGTTATTAAAGGTGAAGGTACTATAAGATTAAGCTTTGCTTGGCCTTGTTCCTTATGGATCTCCTCGGTCCCTTTGGTTCTTGAGGTTCATCTTCCAACTTTTTTTTTCATGAAGCTCCTCCTCGGGTTGTGCAAGATCTTCAACACATTGAGGATTAGATGCATTTGAAAACATCTTAGAACTTTGAGATTCATCAAATAAGACATCCTTGCTAACTTTTACTTTGTTTGAAATAGGATCAAATATCCTATATCCTTTGCTATCTTCACTATAGCCTACAAATATTCCTTTGAAGGAAGTTGCATCTTCTTTCCTTCTAGTTTCCAAAGGAATGTGGACATAACATATACATCCAAAACTTTAGAGTCTTTTACATTGGGCTTATTGCCAAACAATGCTTGATATAGTGAGATCGCACCAATAGCACTACTAGGAAGCCTATCACATAAAAAATTAGCACAAGTTATGGCCTCTCCCCAAAAAGAAATGGGTAGAGATGCATCAAGTCTCAAAGACTTTGCACATTCACATAGGCTCCTATTTTTCCTCTCATCCACCCCATTTTGTTGGGGGGTGTAGGAACAAGTGAGCTCTCTCTTAATCCCATTGATCTCACGAAGGTCTCTCATCTTATTGGAGATATATTCTCCTCCATTATCACATCTTAGAACTTTAATGCAAGAACTAAGTTGCTTTTCCACTAGAGACTTAAACTTCACAAAAGCTTCATATACAAGGTTTGTTTTAGACAATAATTCTATCCAAGTGAAGCTAGTACAATCATCTATAAAAGTCACATACATTAAGGCACCTCCATTACTTTCATGAGGAAAAGCATGTACATCTGAATGAATAAGATCCAAGGGTGAAGTAGATGTTGTCAAAGAGATCTTGTAGAATGCCTTGTGTGACTTTGCAAGGCCACATGCCTCACACACTTTGCCACACTTTGTGAATGATTTTGGTAGGCCAAGAGCTAGCTCCTTTGATGCCATGGACTCCATTGATTGAAGATTAGGATGGCCTAATCTTTTGTGCCAAAGCTCCACTTGAGTCATCTCCTCCCTAACCATATTCACACTTTCAATGGCCACATTAGCATCCAAAGTAAAAAGCCTTCCTTGCTTAATGCCACTAGTTATGCACTTATCATGTTTCAAGATGGAACACACTCCATTCTTGAAATGTACATCTAGTCCATTATCCATTAGTTGACCATAACACTAAGCAAGTTTTTGGTAATGGATGGAACACACAAAACATTATAAAGATCTATCCTTTTAGAAGATCCTAAGCATAACAGAATAGATCCTATTCTATCTATCTTACATTCTTGATCACTAGCAGTGTAGATTGATTTCTGTGAATCATTACAAGAAAGTATTAGTAGAAAAGTAATGCTTGTTGAATGACATGTGGGAACTAGCCCCACTATCAATCCACCATGTCTCTTTGCTTGATGTTGAAGTAGATTCTATCATCAAGGTTGAGTTGAAGCCATCCTCTCCCTCCTCCTCTTGTGCAATATTTCCATGATCCTCATTGCCTTGGTTCTTCTTCTTATAGCATTCAGAAGCAAAGTGTCCTTTCTTCTCACAAAAGAAACACTTTAGCTTAGCTTTGTTCTTGATCTTCCACCATCCTTGACCTCGGCCTCCTTGTCTTGGTTCATCTTGAATGGATGAGTCTTCTTCTTGCCCTTTGATGTGAAGTTTTTTTTTTCATCACCACCATGTAGTGATAAAGATATCATTCTTGCCTTTAGGTGTAGAATCCTACTCTCCTCGGCCATAAGAGCATTATGCAACTTATCTATTGAAAGACATTGGTCTTGAATAGCAAAGGATTAAACTAGATTAGTGAACTCATCACCTAGTCCATTCAATATCACTTGTACTAGTTCTTTGTCTTGGATCTTATCTCCAATAGATCCCAATTCTTTGTTTAAACATTTTATCCTGAGGACATATTCTTGTCCACTTTCTCCACTTCCCTTCATGCTTTGAATTACTCGATTCCTTAGCATGAGTACTCTATAAGTGTTGTTGGATTCATAGATACTCTTCAATTAATCCCAAGCCTCTTTTGAAGAGGCACAAGAAGCCACCTCTTTCAAGAGGTCATTGCCTACATTCATCTTTAGACAATGTAGGGCCAATCTAGCCCTCTTCTTGTATTTCAATTGTTCTTGGGCTACTCGAGGCTCTTCCTCAACTCCTAGAACAATATCAAAAAGGCCATGGATCATTTCTATGAAGCTTCTAATCTAGGCCCAATCAACCTAGCTTAAGCTTGCATGGAGGTGTAATAGATCTATTCAAAAAGTCCTAGCAAAACACACACTCAAAGATTAGTTCTAGCACCTTTTTGCTTGATTTCTCTTTTCACACTAAGATTTGAACAAATCAGACTTAATGATCTGATCTAATGCTTCAAAATGAAATGCTTCAATGACTCAAACCTCTATTTGATCATTAGCATTCAATGGATTGAACCTAGATCTAGACAATGCACTAAAAAAGCATAAATTTTGGACTATGCAAATTTATGGACCAAAAATACTATGGAAACTTGTTTTAAAGGTTGTTGTACAATTTCACATGTGTGAACAGTACATCTGCAGCCCACAAATCAATTTGGACCAAAACAAGTGAAGCTATCACTCTCATAGGCTCGCCCACACAAGATTATATCAAATCAACACTTTGATATGTTTTTTCAATTGATTAATGGATCATTACATGCCTCTTGATACTAGGCTCTAATACCATGTCGATTTTCAAAAAAAGGACAATGATTGATTGTACTTAATCAATCTGCGAAAGCTATTGATTACCAAATCAATGGATCTAACAAATTCTATTGACTAGATCTTGATCTACACGTAGATCATGAACTATTTAGCAAGATCAACTAATGTAAAGATAAAAAAGCCATTAAGGGTGGCCTCATGTGTGTGGAAAATAGCCATTGTATGGACTGTGATTAGAGAGCAAAGTACTATAACTTTAAATAGCATTCCAAGCATAAAATCACAAGACAAATGTTTGAATCACAAGCAAATTGCTATTGAAATGGTTGATCTCTTTATAGATCAAGTACATCCATGAGTTGTGTACTGTCCAGCAAGACTTCACACGTGTGAAGAGGGCCTAGTCATCTAGATCCACCAACAAGAGCCAATTTCTTCACACTGCTTATTCAACTGATTACCTTTTAAATAGGACTAATCCAATTATTCAAGTCAATTGTAAATGATTCAAAAATCTTAAATGTCTAGGTGCAAAATTCTATTATACATGTATAACACCACATTTAGATCCTCTTCTAAACCACAAAAAAGTTAATGAATTACCCTTTCCACAAAAAGAGACATTAACCTGCAAGTAACTGTTCCACACATTACTTGTTCATATGTCTATGGTATCAATCATGTCTTTTCAAGTTGTACATTCGGATATTCATGGAATCACTACAATTAGCAACAGTGGAGCTAAGATGTATGTAACTTTCATTGATGATTTTAGTAGATTTTATTGGATCTATCTACTAAAGAACAAGGATGAAGTGTATGATGTCTTTGTTAAGTTCAAGAATGCAAGGGAGAATCAATTTTCCACAAGGATCAAGTGCCTAAGGAGTGACAATGGTGGTGAGTACATATCTACCAAGTTCAAGGCCTTTTGTGATGAGCATGGGATCAAGAGAGAGTATACAACACCAAGGACCCCACAACAAAATGGAGTGGCTGAAAGGAAGAATACTTTATGTGAAAGTACTCTAGCCATGAGGTTAAGTGCTAATCTTGATAAACCATTTTGGGATCAAGCTTTGTTGTGTGCCAATTTCTTGTGCAATAGGTGGTCGAGTGCTATTTTGGATGGAAAGACACAATTTGAGATGCTATTCAAGAGGAGGCCGAGTGTCAACTTTCTAAGAAACTTTGGATGCACATTCTATGTGAACATTACTCTTGATGATAGGACCAAGGAGGATCCATCTTCCAAGAAAGATATTTTTGTTGGATATAGTGACGTGAGTAAAGCCTACAAGGTTTACATTCCTTCTACTTACAAAGTCATTGTTGGTAGAGATGTCATTTTTTATGAGGGAAACATTCCAAAAGTATCTTCAAGCATTATTGATGGTGATGTGGATGGATCTAACATTCTTGATGTTGATGTAAAGGATCCTACTTTAGATGGTGATGATGATGGACCTTCATCAAGTCAAAAGCCAAGGAGAACATCAAGGGAAAGACAAATGTCTTCAAGACTCACATATGATGAAAAGGATAAGCAAGTAGTTTCTAGAAATTATGTTGTTTTCCCAACCTCTTTTGATGAACCTACAAGTGTAGATGAAGCAAGGAAAGAAGAGGAGTGAATCCAAGCAATGGATCTTGAGTATCAAGCTCTTATGAAGAATGGAACATGGAGATTGGTGGAGTTACCTAACGACAAGAAACCTATTGGATGCAAATGGACCTTCAAGGTGAAGCCAAACCAAGATGGATCTATCAACAAGTACAAGGCAAGGTTAGTGGCAAAAGGATATCCTCAAGAACAAGGTATCGACTATGATGAGACCTTTGCACCCGTGGCAAAGATGGTAAGCATTCAAGTCATCATCTCACTTGCTACTCTTTATGGATGGGATCTATGGAAATTGGACATTACAAATGCTTTTTTGAATGGTGATATTGAGGAGGAAGTGTACATGGAGCAACCCAAGAGCTACATTTCTTCTACAAAGCCAAATCATGTGTGTCTACTACAAAAGAGTTTGTATGGCCTTAAGCAAGCACCAAGGTGTTGGTATGCTAAGCTTAACACTTTTTTTACTCTCTCAAGGCTTTGTTATGAGTGAGTATGATCATTCACTTTACTATAGGTTTGTTGGAAATGATGTTACCATCTTGCTAATCTATGTGGATGATATCATCTTGAGTGGTGGAAACAGTCAAGATGTGGAGGATATCAAGAGTGCTCTTAAGAAGGAGTTTGAGGTGCATGATTTTGGTAACTTGCATTACATTTTAGGAATAGAAGTGATTAGATCTTTTCAATCTACTTTCATTTGTCAAGAGAAGTATGCTAATTCTATTCTAAAAAAATTCATATGGTAGATGCAAAAGCTTGTGATACACCTATGGAGTCTTATGTAAAGCTAACTATAAGAGGTAGTGAAATATCCTTCGAGCACATTACTATCTATAGGAAGCTAATTGGTTCATTCATCTATCTAACCATTACTAGACCAAATCTAAGCTATTGTGTTGGAAGATTGAGTCAATTCATGCAAGATCCTAGTGAGGAGCATTGGAAGCTAGGAAAATGAGTTTTGAGGTACGTCATTGGAACTCAAGATTTTGGTATATTGTATGAGGGATCATCACCTAACTTGTTTGTATTTTTACATTAGGACTATGCTGGAGATATAATGGATAGGAAATCCATTAGTGCTCATTGTATTTTCATACGTGATGGAGCTATATCAGGGATGTCGAAGAAACAAGCCACTATCTCATTGTCATCTAGTGAGGCTGAGTACAAAGCTCTTACACATTGCACAAAGGAGATGGTATGGATCAAGAGGATGATCAAGGATCTTCACTTGCTGGATTTTTCAGAGAGCCCAATCATCTTTTGTGACAATCTATCATCCCAAAGGTTGACAACTAGTCCTATCTTTCATGCTAGGAGCAAGCATATTGAGGTTGCATATCATTTTGTGAGGAAGCAAGTCAGTGCAAAGGAGGTGGAGCTTCAACATGTGTCTTCAAGGGAGTGTAGCTGATATCTTCACCAAAGCATTGGGAAAGGACTTGTTCATGAAGCATAGAACATCACTTGGAGTGTTATCAAAGTCTATGCTAGAAATTCAACTAGTTTAGTCATATTTGCTACATTTGGCAATTGAGGCCAATTTTCATATTAGACTTAGAGTTTAACTTTTCAAAGTTATATTAGTCTAACAATATTTCAATAAACACTTTTTGAAAGTGTGGGAAATGTAGAAGTCGAGTTTGAGTAGATTCAAATTTGAATGTAGGGTACATTGAATCTAGTCCTAAAAATAGTAGGGTTTTTCATATTGGAGGGAAACCAAGTGGCAAGTTCTACTATCCATTGGTGCACTATACTTGTGATATCTTGTAATTCTATGTGTAGAATGATCATTAATTGCTATTTTCAGGTCCACACGTGTGAAATATAGTACGGTAATGTAATTTGTATGGACAACAACAATACTTTATGTTTTAGTTCATGTTTGATCAAGATCTATTAGAATTTGCATCTCAACCTTACTGTAGATGCTGATTTTTCTACATTGGCAAGATTGGTGAGTTGTTTGTTTTGTAACCAAAGATTAATTGTAGATTTGGATCTTAATGGATCTCAAATCCTTCACATGAGGTACCGACACCCTCTTTCACATGTTCCCCTATTGTCCGTGACAATCCAACCCTCGTCCAGCCTTGCTTCACATGAGAGAGAGAGAGAGAGAGAGAGAGAGAGAGAGAGAGAGAGAGAGAGAGAGAGAGAGAGAGAGAGAGAGAGAGAGAGAGAGAGAGAGAGAGAGAGAGAGAGGTGTGCACACCCCTCGTCTCTTATCAACACAGATTAGATGAAAGTTCAATGTTCACCCTATGTGCAAAGATTTAGGCTCTCACAGATCATCCATCGCTTAGTAGCAACGATCTAATTAGTTTCTCACAACCGTTGTGCGGGCGTTACCTCGCCTCCATGCCAATAAGCAACATTGGTGAGCACCTGCATCACATCAAATCTAGAAGAGATTGAGGTTTGCTTTAAAAGCTAATGCACTTGTTGCATTTGTTATTATTATTTCTATCCAACATAACTATATTTCAAATCTTCAACTTATATCAAAAAACTTTTTCTGGCAATTTTAGCTGGCTGTTACCAGACAATGAGCTTACATCATTTGAGCCTTCTTCTAGTTTCAGTCCTCGAAAAAGTATATACAATCCTTTGACACACAATGCTTCAAAAAATACATGGAGATAGTCTTCACATAATACCTAATTTTAATCTAGGTATGACGTCTCTATGCAATTGAACTAAGGATGTCGCTTGTAAGTACCATATCGGTCTAAGTTGACCTTTAAGTGAACAACCATAATGAACAAGGTAATGCTTCTAAGTTTCTAGTCATCCTTTCTTCTGCTACTCTGGAACATTCTGCTTTGTCTTCGACAAAATTTGAATCTAAAGGTTCGCTTCAATTCTGCTCCTTCTTGTTCCTGGGATTTTGATAACAATCTACTGTTGCATGACCCTGTTTATAACAATGAATACAATCAATCTTTGGATTCAACCAATAATTGTCTTCTGTATGACTTGACATTTTGCATCTGTTGCAAATCTTCCTATCACCAGAATCTTTCTGTTGTTTTTGTCGATCATTTGTCTTGGATTAGTTTCAACGATTTCCATTTCGTTCTAGTGTGAGGGACCCTAATGTCATTTCGGACGACCTAGACTATGTCGGCACATTGCAACATATTTATGAAGTCGATTACAAGACTAACGACAAATACTTTATTTTTGACATAAATGGTTTAAGGTCATCTATCGTGGAAGCAACGCCATGATTAGAAATGATAACTCAATTTTTTTTCAAATTGACTCAACAAAATGTATATTGATGGACTCTGATGACACTTTCGTATTGCCACGACATTGCGAACAGGTGAGACTCTAAAATTCCAATGTCATTAATATTCGCAATCCAATTACTTATGTATCAATCTTATAAGACTAACTTAATTTTTTTAATTCTTTGGCAGATTATATTCCATCTAGATCGAATAGACCCATGGTGGTATGTGATCCAACTTAATTCAAGAAAATGACGTGTGTTTGAAGAAAAAGATATTGTTGAATTGGATACATATGACAAACCACCACCCAATTTTGAGGACGTTTTGGAAGAACCTGAACCGCTCATCCAAACTCTAAATGATGTGAAAATTATGGGAGAAGAAGGTACAAATGGAAATGATGAGATTCCTACGATGGTACAAGATGAAATTGGGGGTAATTTGAGGCCCTCATGTTTGGATGAGATAGAATTAGAAGAAGAGGAGATTGAATATGAGGGTAGATCACATCATCAAAGAGACACGATTGGAAATCTACAATTACACGTAGACCTAGATTCAGATGAGTGTCAAGACTTGTGTGATGACGAAAATGACGTAAATGATGAGAATGAGCTATGATTATTAATACTTAAATTCATTGCACTCATTTTTTTTTTATATTCATTACAATACTTTTATGTATACTTTTATAGTTAGAGTTGAATGTGATATTTATAATACCCGAAACTTGCCGTTATGTCCTATTTCAGAATGTCACCACATATTCCCTCCCTATGGCGTGTAGGTTTTTCCATGCAAGTTGGAAAGATTAGAACCTCACCTTTCTCTCTCTCTCTCTCTCTCTCTCTCTCTCTCTCTTAGCACCATCTATTCATCTATCATTCTTAATCTTACATAAATATAAATCTAACAATCTATTACTACCATAGACTATATATTTATCTATAATCTTAAATTCTAAATATTTACGAAAGCTTTAAGTAAAGAAAAAATTGAGACTTTTAGAGCCAAACTTGACTTAGATCTGGTTATGTAAAAAGCCTTCACTTGTAATACTATCATGGAGGTATGTTCCATGAATAGAGTATACTCTAAAATAAAAAGAGACGTTGATCATTGAGGGAGAGAGTTAAAATAGCAATGATCGACTTATATAGTGCTTTCTTATTTTGACGGCACCACTGTGCTTAGTTCAAGAGTTATCGGGCCGTCTTTCTTTTACGAGCCCTTTGAGTGCTTTTAAGCAACTTATCAGTTGAAATATACAGTTTGTGGAGAGCAATTCTATTGTCTTGTCTTATTGCACTTGACGTTGTGCTGTGCGATTGATCCGTCAGATTTTTAAACTGTTTTTTCTTAACTCCGACTTGCCTCAATTCAATCTTTGCTGGATCGATGTAGGTTGGGTGAGCTGAAGATGGACCCATCCATTGTTCTATTGGATATCAGCACTGACTTCGTGAATTCCATTCACACAGTGACTAATTCTAACTTCAAAGTTACACTACGAAATGCCACATTTACCATCAATGAAGATGTTTTCTCTGTAGCTCTTGGACTACCAACAGATGGCGCAGCCAATCCAACGTCGAAGGATGCTATTGAAGACATGAAGTACTTTTTGACAAATTGTTTTGTGCAAGATAACAATGGTGAAGGATGCCCAGCTCCAGTTTCTATGCAAGTAGTTTGACTATCGAGACTCCCTCGATAGTTTGACTCGATAGTTTGACTTTCGCATAGATACATGTTCTCGATTCTCATGTATTTCTGCATACTCTGTGACAAAGCAAGTAAATATGTAGCAACATGAATAGATCTAGATTAACTATGGAATTTAGAGAGAAGAATAAATCGAACACTGCCACTTATTATGGTCCATGAATACCTTGATTTTCAAATTTGATGCACAAAATTTGTGGTGTGCATTTGTGTTTAGCTCCTTCTTAAAATCTTCTACTATCATGAATTGTGTTGGAATAGGACTGCCGTTTAGGAAGAATGTAGATCCAGATCCGGATTCACAAATAACAGTGACATCTCCCTTCCAGCTTGCATCTTGATGGCCACTATGAATGTGGAGCTTGTCATTCTAGACTCCCCTGTGATAGCTGCATTGATCCCATTGTAGCTCGAATGTATCTTGTGACTCTTATGAGAGCCTTCAAATGTTTAATACCCAAATTTCCCATGAATTGGCTTACGGAACCTAGGTGCATTAGTGAGTGAGCTATATGCAATAGAGAAAATTTGGCCTCAAAAAGGGCCCTATAAGGATTGCCACGTAGGATGACAATTTTTGGCAATGTAAAATACTAAAATAAAATCTTTTTCAACCCGCAGTCCTACCCACATAATCTTCGATGATTAGCTATTATGTGGGTAGTATAGTCTGTGACTGAAAAATATCATAACTTTTGAACGACAAATTGGATTGAGACGATTATGGTGCCATTAGAAAGCCCTCGACGAGAGCTTTTCAACGACACCAAATGACCTCGTTCCAAGCTACAGTGAAGAAGTTATGGCCAATCATAGTTCTGGTCGACACCCAAGATGACCCAAATGACCGACCAAAACTTTGACTGGCCATAACTTCTTCATTGTAGCTCGGAACTAGGTCATCTTGGGTGTCATTGAAAAACTCTCATCAAGGGCTTTTAATGTCACCATAATCGTCTCAATCCGAGTTGTCGTTCAAAAGTTACACTGTTTTTTTGCTGAGTTGCATACTATACTACAAATAAAATGGCTTATTTACGGGCTGCCCCCAACGCAAAATTACAGTTCTTTTAAAAAGAAAAGAAAATCAATTTGAAGGAGCTACGTTACGTAGATCTCAAATTTGAGTGTTTTGATTGGACCATGTGGAAGACACTTTTGAGAAAAAAAATAAAAGATATCTTTTTTTAATGGCCCCTTTTGTGCTCAAATTTTCTTTAATGAGCATTCATCAGATTATAAGTAATGAATGTATAATGAATTTTCTTCTTTATTGTGATAAAGTTCAACATACGCTCTCCGTCTCTTTAATTTTCATTACAAGATAGTAAAGAGTGATTGGAGAGGTGTACTCTTTGTCCATTGCTTCTCTCCAGAGATCAGAGTCTACTTGGTTGAGTGCTTCATTGACTATTGTTGGTTCTCATCTGAGATAACAAGCAAACTCATAAGTAGACCTCGTGTGTTGTGTGTGCACTCTTGTTGATAGTTTTGGAGGTAGAGTGGGCTGATTGTCCAACCTTGGGTTCTAATGCTATGAAGTACAATGTCTTCTTTTGATTTGCCTTTCGTTAGCTATTCATCTATGGACATTTTTTAACCTGATGTTAGAATTGTCGTAATGGCACGAGCAGTTGATGATTTTGAAATTTTGCTCTTGCCTTTCAGGTCGATGGCTTGATCCTCCATAAAATTGACTTCTCTTTTGAAGAAAATCTTTGAGGTGTCGGGAATATAGAACTTGTAGGTTCTATCAAAAGAAGCGTAACCTAAAGCTTCGCATAAGTAGAAGTCTCAACCAGCTATCAAACATGAAAACTGACATCTCCTACTACATTTATTCGTAAGCCAAAGACCAAACTATAGAGTGACTCTTTAATTTGAAGGACTATGAGGAGGATGGAGTTACAACGTAAATGTGGTAAAAGATATCCTTTAAATCAGAGAGCCATTCTACAGTTTGGGCCTTTAGTTTTAGCATAAATGTGGAAGGAGATGACTTTGTCATGTTTGATAGTTTGGTAAGACTTCTACTTCTATGAAGTTTTCTATAAACTTTATATTTACATTCGTGCAGTCTCTCACTTTTGCCACAATTATTATATTTCTCTCTATTCATAAACTTATCATTGTCTCATGCTTGTCGTGTGCAGGCACCACAATCCCCACTTCAAGAACAAGATGCAAATTGGGTGACGGTGGCCAAGAGTCTGGAAGTGACTCAACTGGATCTACTTCGAATAATTTGGAATCTTATATATATATATATGTATGCAATTCTCATTTTAGTTTATATGGTAGTATTTATTTACAGACTATTGACGTTAACATAAATATATTTTTAAACTTCGACGGAGAACCATTTTTTTTACGTATTGATATACTTGAAATTCTTGTTTTTAGTCTTTCATATGCAATTTAATTGCACAAAATCTATCTTTTTTCTTTTTTGATTTGTAATCAACTGCAAGAACCAAAATTTTGCTCACCAACTTGATAATAAGTGGTGAAGAGACTCCTAGGGCTGAATGGAGTCCAATAACAAGGCAAAATGGAGCCAGAATATCCATTTCGCTCTAATTCTTTTGCAAATTTATGATACCTCATAATAGACTTTGGAGTAAAATAGAAATAGACCTCCAAATAACCAAAGATATATTTAATGTATACTTCTTCTCACTTGAGAGCCACCTTAATGTGGCTAGGAGGGAGTTTTGCCAAGTAGACTATGTGCCTTTAAGAGATTGTTTTTGGGCCACATAAGCTCCATATGTACTAATTGTAAAGGGGCTGATGCCTACAAGAAATAGCCACTCATATCGTATGGCTATGAAGCAAGTGTCTCTCTCTCTCTCTCTCTCTCTCTCTCTCTCTCTCTCTCTCTCTCTCTCTCTCTCTCTCTCTCTCTCTCTCTCTCTCTCTCTCTCTCTCTCTCTCTCTCTCTCTCTCTCTCTCTCTCTCTCTCTCTCGCATGCATGCACACACACACAGTACACACACACACATGAGCTGTTATGTGAGAATGGTTAGGCCAAATAGGCTATGTGCCTTGAAGATACCACACAAGTGATTCACCTAAAAGTTTGGAATGTAAAATTCAATGTCTTTTGTTAATCCAAATTCGTTTGTCATAATGTTACTGTTTTTTGTAGTTGTTAAAGTAAATGAGGCTTCTAAATGATTTCCTTTATTAATGTTATGTCAACTCGATATGTTTCGGTACTATACACACTGTGTGATAAAGACATGTAATTTATCTTGATTTATTATACTAACACTAAGAAATAACAATGCAAGCATTGATAGTATTACAAATATAGTAATAAATTTCCTGCCTACCTACACCATGAGTTACATTTGTTTAGACTAAAATACTAATAAAACTCTCATCAAGTCATGCTATTCTAATAAGATTTACATCTTAAAAAATGTCATACATTGACGACTAATAAATAGAAGAAATTGTTGGAGTCCACTTTGGCTTGTCGATAATTAGTGCATGAGACCTTCAAGCTGGAAAGTCTTGAAAGCATAACTAAACTATGAAGAGTTTCTATCACAATTTTCTTGATTGTAATGTTAGAGAATGAATATAGCGTTAAAAGTGTAGTGTTAATGAGGTTTTCAAGATGTAGTGAATTATGTCAAAGATCAAGCTATGGCTGAAAAGAAATCAATGGCTCATATAAAAATGAAATGTTTATTTATTATCCAATTGCAAATGTCACACTAGAACATGATGGCCATATTTAGACAATTTTTTATTGCATTTTGTAGCCCACGATGGTCAAGGTTACACAAATATGACAAAAATATTGAGGATAATGTTGTCACTAATTTATATAATACACTATATAGATGATTAAATCGATAGGAAGATAGCTAGGGTGTTATAGTTATATGATGATTGGATCATATATTTGGCAAAAAACATGGTGAGCACATATATTTGTAGCATATCGATGTGGCATTACTACACACATGACGATTAGGAAGGAGGGTCTATAAATACAATGGAAGGATGACGCTTGATCGAGAGAGAGAGAGAGAGAGAGAGAGAGAGAGAGAGAGAGAGAGAGAGAGAGAGAGAGAGAGAGAGAGAGAGAGAGAGAGAGAGAGAGAGAGAGAGAGAGAGAGAGAGAGAGAGAGAGAGAGAGAGAGAGAGAGAGAGAGAGAGAGAGAGAGAGAGAGAGAGAGAATATCAGTCAGCGGCCCGGTGAGGAATTAGAGCTCAGGAAAGCATGGATAGAGCTTTTGATATATCGAGGAACGTCGAAGATTTCAATCTAGTGCAAGATGTGGGCCTCCAAATAAAGCAACCTGATGAAGGTTTGAGAAGGCGCCGTGGTACAGCCTATAGGAATGGTGAACGCATCATGCGATTTGGAGAGCAACGACATAGAGGTTTATTCTGGTATCCAATTGAGCTCTCACGGATACTATCAATAATGAATGAAGTCTGTTTCACAACTCATATATACTCTCCCAAGAATTCAGTATATCCTATGCACACAATTTCCTAGCAAATCCAAGTGACTCAAAAATCATGCGTCTTACAAGCAATACAAAACAAACAGTTTCCGGTGAATTCTCTTCACACTCCCCGTTTACCAATTAACTTCCACATGAGTAAATCAACTACTCAAGTTAATTGCTCATGATTTAGAAATCTTAAATGTCTAGGTGCAGATCTTAATTGTACATGTACAATACCACATCTAGACCCTTATCCAAATCAATTATAAGTTAACCTATAGATATATCAAAATAGATCTGTTAACTCTAAAGTATCTATTTCTAAATACTTGATCATATGTCTATGTTCAACAACTAGATTAAGTGCACCAGATAACTTTAGTAACCATGGATACATAGTAGATCCACACAAGATTAATCGTGCACATATGAGAAGAATCTCACTATGACCCAATACATAAACACATATGTCATTATCTGGCAGATTCCTCCAAAATCCGCATATGTTACTCGAATATATCACTGACAATCTTGTAACTCAGCTATAGAAGATTGTATTTCTCTTGAGTAAATAACATATATGGGAAATCTCTGAAGTGAACAATTCCACAACACAAGTTTTCCAACCATCCTACTTTTACCAACAGAATCAACCCATCAACCTACTTTAGATCTCAGTGCAAAAACCAAGATTAGGCTGGCTTATACATACATCTTTGGACATAAGGTTAAGATTAAAGCTTTATTCCACTGAACCAATCCATAACTAAATGGTACTTAGTAGCCAATCAGTGAACCTAATTTAATCTTTACCACTACTTCCCATATTCATGAATATCTCGTAGCTTAAAAACCCCCAAATCTCCTCTAGTTCCAGATCATTCAAAAATAATCACTAGAGATTCCCTCTATTCACACAAGATAGTTCCATTGCACACAAACTGGATTCCACAAAAGAAATCTATGCACTGGTTGATCCATGAAAGTCTTATTCCTATTCCATAATTTTGATCAAAAAGTTCCCAGGATACAATGTATAAGATACTAAAAATTTGAAAAAGTCAATAATGAGTATCAAATACTATTTCAAACTGGACTTTTTCCTTAAAATCATAAAATATCTTATCTCGAGTTATAGAAACATTACTCTCGATAATCAACTATCAAAGAGAGATAATCATTTGAAAGTCTGATTTCTACTTAATCATTTAAAAACATCAATTGATTTTGAGCTATATTCATAAACTGAAAATGGAAGTATGAATTCATATAACTTTAATAGTCCTTCAGAACCTAGTTCTACAATGGAAGGAATCATATGAATCTCAATCCAATTGTCTTGTATTTAAGAAATTTTCTAAAAAGTAGAGGTTTAAATTAAAAGAGAAATAGCTTTGAAGGGTTTCCGATTTGGAATTTATGAGATACCATTGAGGGATCCGGATCTATATCTCATAACCTCTCCAAAAACCCTAAACAAGTTTAACCAATGGTTTCCACTGTTATCATTACCAACAAAATAAATACTAACTACTGGCCTACAGATCATTCTCACACAAGAATTCCCTCTTTGAAATCACTGATGTCTCATACCATCAGTTTTCTCTCCAAGAAAGTCCTTTGCTTTTAGATCTGATCAACAAAAAATCAGAAAGATTATCTGACCATCCAATAACAAAACATAGGATCCAATCTTCAACCATTTCCAAAAAATACCTCCAACCTACATTTCCTTAAGTTTTTTCCCTGTAGATGACAATATCATCTAAGAATACCACTAGGCATTGACCCCGGTATGGACGAGAAACCTCATTTATACACAGTTGAAATAACCAGTGTATTCATCAAAAATGAAAAAAAAAAGGTGCAAAATAGCTGAAGTATATATCAATAGATATCCAATATCTATATTTGAAATGGTACAAGGAATTCAACTTCAAGAAGATCATTAACTGCATTATCCAATAATCCAGAGATCTAAAAATTCTATCTGGATTTCCAATACCAAATAGCACATATCTATTCCACCAAGTACTGGAGTACCCCCATATTTGTTTCTAATGGATCCCAATAATCCAATAACAAAATTGTGATTTAACAAGAATCTGCACATGGCTTTACCGTCACATAAACAACCCATCTAGCAGGTATTGTACTCTTGAATTCCTATCATTTGAGAGTTAAAACTCTTAGGAATAAGACTCTTTACAGTACGAATGTGAACCAAGTATCATCCTCATTCCCATATCACAATTTTCGATAACAAATATGGTCAACTCATGGTCCTATAGATATTCAAAATAAATTCAATTTATTGAATTCAAAGAAACCGGTGCTATGCAATTTCTATACAGGGATTATTAACCAATCCAAATTACACAACATTGATACATTTACCTACTCAGGTGTCTCATTTTCTTCCTCGCTTAGATTTTTTCTCGGTCACTCGAAAATTCTCATTAGCAAAGGCTCCCGAAAACTACTGAGACACAAGTAAATGTTAGGCTACTTGCTTTCTGACTACCCTAGCTCCATTTTTATTACTTCGTTAAAGTTGCATGAACTTAATGAAAAATTTATATAATTTGGTTTTCGGATACTCTTTGATGATATTCGATACTCGAATATAGAGCTATCTCTCAAAAATTACGACCTTATTCCATTGTTCACTTTAACAAGTATTTGAAAAGATTTAATTTGCTCAATCCTAAAGATCAAAATCATTTAGGATAAGTCTATTGGTGCAACACCAAGGTCGAAAAGGAAGAACCACAAAAATACCATCTAACTCAATTTACTGGGAAAACCCCTAAGATGAGGATAGGAAAACACAAGAGAGACTGTGGAGCAAAACCACCCAACTAGTCCTAGATCCCTCCTGGAGAATCCTCCTGGATCTGGCCCCCAAGCCATGCCATGTGATAGCAAGAGGAGAAGAGCTCAACAGATAACCTAGATCAAAGTCGTCGACGGAATAATCACTACCTCAATATATAGAGAGTAGGATTCTATGCATGAGGACATGCAATCCCCATGCAGGTCAACTATAAATAGGTCACAGCTCTGCATGCATACCTCCTGCCTATATCAGTCACACATACATGCACTACTCCATACGTCTTAACTAGAGTGTCTGGGTCGTCTCAAGGTTATTAGTCACCAATAGGCCTTGATGTGGAATAAAATCTAGGTGTGACCAATAATCTCGAACACTGGAGGGTTGGTCTACCATATTAGGACTACTCCATGTCCTTAGGAGAATATGGCATAACACAAGCAATATGTGAGTTTGCTCCCATACAACATGAAAGCCGCATTCATGTGGAGTAGATACAAGTACCGCACAAATGAAGTCATGAGTCATGGTGCGATCTCCGCCAGAAGGATAACGCATGAGATGAGTGCTAAGGAAATCAAGAGGGTGACCACAAGAACATTTTGTCAAACCCACCAACACTGGATGAGGAAGACCCAATCTAATTTAAAGAGTTATGACAAACAGCTCTGAAGAAAGGTGCAAGATTGGAACAACAAAGCAACACAAGGGAATCAGATGGTGGACAAACCAACTCAACCAAACCTAGATCTTACAGATCTAGCCTCCAAGCTATGGATCAATCTCTCACAAGGGATAGAGGAGCCATACCAGGATACCTTACTCCACACCTCTACAGCCTATCTGGGCCACATCATCTAGTTCCCCTATGACTCACTGATAGACCCATAAAATACACCATCATGAGTTTTGGCCTCCAGCCATTAATTTATGACCATATACACATGAGGGCCCCAAACCCCTGATAGTCATAATTAACTTGCTAGTTGTAGGCTTATTGATCTCTATCCGAAACGAATTGTGGGCTGACATTCTTCCCCCCTTATTCAAGTTCTGACCTCATAACTTAAAGCTAGGGAAGTTTCTCCATTCAAGTTCCCAGGAATCAACATCATTTGTGTGACCCTTCCTGTTCCCAAGAATCATCATCGTCGTGTATCAAAACCAGAGAGTTCTATTACAAGAAAAGGTTTGCTGAAACTTGTTCCTTGTTGGGAGTAATCAGCTTGATCTTAGTGTGAACTAGGATCAAAGAGTTGATGCAAATAATGGAACTCACTATAACAATTTATTCTTTTGAAAAAATCTCCGGTTGACATTTTGGTTGCGAAATAGCACTCTTTGAGAAATATTCACTCTTAGAGTTAACTGAGTTTTAGGATTCTCAGTTGGAAAAGTATTGTGTACAGATTGTGCAAAATTTGTAGAGATGTGCTATGTAGTGAATCATTGTGTATGATCATCATTTTTTTGTACAAAATTTTAATCCCGTGGATCTACATAGGCATATTTATGAGAATTGTATAGAGACAATTTCTTGATGGATAATAGTAATTTCTCAATGAGAATCGCTTATTGACCTAGGAAAGTCAAATTGAATGTGGTGTTTCTTGGGTCCACACCTAGACATTCAAATATTTTCTTGGTCAGATAGCACGTGAGAATGTCCAGTGTGCCCAGGATAGGAACTGACATTATGCTAATATGAAAAGATCGCCTCAAGACTTTTGAGTGGAGGATTGGGTATATTTGAGAATCCTGAAGGATTATAGTGTGATGCATATTGGTAAGCATTATAAATTTTCTCCTAGATATAGAGGACCGTATCAGATCTTGAAAAATATCAAATACTTAGCTTACCATTTGGACCTCCCGGAGGGAACTCATGTGCATCCAGTTTTTCATGTAAGCCGACTCAAGAAGAGTCTACGTGAAGGGGAGCATCTTGGTTTTGGAGACCAATTGGATCTGTTGGATGAATAATCGGGTATGTCCCAACTTGAATCCGAAAATATCTTGGATCAAGAACTAAATGATTCAGGAATTGTATAGTTACCAAGTATCTGGTTTGATGGAAGGGTCACACAGACGATGATAATGTCATGCCCACGATTGGTCTTAGATAGCATGTCCAGCTAGAGATCAATAAACCTACAACCCATAAGTAGATTATAAGTATGAGGGGTTTGGGGCCCTCGTGTTTATATGTTCATAATTAATGGTTGGAGGATGAAACTCATGATGGTGGATTTTATGGCTCTATTAGTGAGTCATAGAGGAACTAGATAATGTGGCCCAAATAGGCTGTAGGGCTATCTAGTAACTTGTCACCGTTCAGTACTAGTGGGCCTTGGAGGGTATAAGTGTACCCGTTAGGCTCTCACTTGTATGCTGGATTGTGGTGCTAGTGGTTGTATGCCGCTAATATGGCTCATCTATCCCTTATGAGAGATTGATCCATAGCTTGGGGGCTAGATCCATAAGATTTAGATTTGGTTGGGTTGGTTTGTCCACCATCTGATTCCCTTGTGTTGCTTTGTTGGGGCTTGTTTGGCTAGTGATCCTTGGTGGAGGTCTTTATAGATACCGAGCTCCTAAATCCCATCGATCGGGGTACTGAAACTTGTAGGTACAGGGAGCTTAGCAAAGAGGCCCTGAGAACACCAAGAGATGCACTTAGATTAGTAAGATCTAGGTTTGGTTGGGTTGGTTTGTCCACCATCCGATTCCCTTGTGTTGCTTTGTTGGGGCTTGCTTGGCTAGTGATCCTTGGTGGAGGTCTTTCTAGATATCGAGCTCTTGACTCCCATCAATTGGGGAATTGAAACTTGCAGGTATAAGGAGATAAACAGAGACGCCCTGAGAACACCAATAGATGCACTTAGAGAGATTCACAATGAGACCCAAAGCTGAGAGTTGTTGAGAGAAGTGCAAGAAAGCTGAAATGACATTGTTAGCAGGTCTCACAATATGAGTGTCATCAACAATAGAAGGAAAAAAATAAGGATGGAAAAGCATCAGAAGAAGCTCGCAATGCCCACAAGTGTGCCAAAGCAAAATAGGATCGCCCAAGGGGTCACCTTCCCTGTTGTCATTAGCAGAAGAGATAACTGAAACATCACCTAAGCGAGAAACATCACTAAAATATAAAGTTGCGTACATGGAATAGAATGACCAAACCAACGGAATGAGCTGAGAAAGTGGACTATGAGCTTCATGAAGTTCTTAGAAAATGGCCCCTCGAGAAATGAAATTGAAGGCGTTTGAGACATCCACTTGAAAGACAACCCAATCTGGATGAAGATCCAGAGTCGCACACAAAGCATGTATGATCTTCTCGCAACCTCTAGGAGTAGCACAACCAAATTGATACTGAAAAAGGTGGTCATGGAAACTGTCACAAAGCTGAAAACAATGGGCCTGAGAAACCATTCGATATAAAATCTCTCCAATAGAAATTGGACATACCCCAAAGCTAGGCTTATCCAAGGCTATCAAACGAGTAGCACTAAGAATGCGAGCAATAGAAAAAGGAATATGCCCACATGTTATTGAATATGAAACTTGAAAAAGAAAACTAGACCCACTAGCAGAATTATCAAGGAAGAAATAGTCATGAAAACCATACTAGAAGGACCTCCAATTGGCATATGAGGACTGTGTAGAAGAGCATTAAGAAAATGGGATTCTCAGAGTTGGAGATTAGAATCAGATTAGAAGTCCTCAACAAAAGAGGAAAGACTATCATTTGGCGATGGATGAAGAAGCTCCAAGGCCTGAATGGTTGCAAAAGAAGAAATTTGTGGACTCATAGGAGCTAGAGCACGAGCTATATAATTGTAATGTTAGAAAATGGATGTAGTGTTAAAAGTGTATTGACTTTTTAGAGTTGCCTCAAATGGAAGGGCAATTTTAAGTTTGGCATTCAAATGACAGTCTTTTAAAATTTTTGAGTTTCTTTATTGTTGACAAAAAGAAATCACCAACAATGTGAAATCCCTCCTCAAAAATGTTGGTAGATGCATCCGATATATACAGCATCGGAGCAGCAGCATCGAAGGACAACACTAGTACCCAGATGCTCGTCACTAGGCGTGGAAAGAACGAAAACATCGATATCAAAACCGTCATTATAGAAGCCATAAGTAGCTGCCACCGACTTCTCTCTTCATCTCGAAAGTGATCCCGATATGCAAAATGACAAATAAAACAACAGGCGCGCTCGACAATATTCCATGCAACTAACATTCTCAGGGGCTTTAGTGGACTCTCTGTTTTGCTAACTTGCAGCGTCAATGCAAATATCAGAATGATCCCAATGTTAGTTAGAATCCAGAGAAACAGCTCCCTATTGTCTTCATCAATCATAAACCTGATGCCCTGATCTGTGGCAAGCCATAAAACTCTATATCGTTGCTCTCCGAACCGCATGACACGTACACCATTCCTGTACGCTGTACCATTGCGCGTTCTCAAACCTTCATCAGGTTGCTCGGTTTGGACGCCCACATCTTGCACTAGATTAAAATCTTCGACGTTCCCTGGTATATCGAAAGCTCTATCCATGCTTACCTGAGCTCTAATTCCTCGCCGCGCCGCTGACTGATTCTCTCTCTCGATCGATTGTATTTATAGACCGTCCTTCCGAATCGTAGTTTGTGCACCGATCCCTGGATAGGCCGTTTAGCCATATCGATATGCTAGATATGTGCTGGCCATCTGTTTTTGCCAAATATATGATCCAACCATCATTTAACTATATCTACATAAATACCTTCATCTAGATTTATATAATGTATATTAAATTAATTAATAATAATATATTCTTGCTTTTATTAATAGATCATGAGAAAACCCATCAACTTACAAAAAGATGAAAGTACATATAATGATAATGCTGAATGGCCAAAATGAATCAAGCTGATCAAAAGCTTAATAAAACTTAAAATAATAAATTAATTACTTATAACTTATAACTTCTTGATGTAAATCATCAATTAGAATAGTTTTACTGGTAGATAATGCAGGAAGAGCCGCTCCTGCAAATTGAGCTCATCGAAGAATTGAAAGCACCTCAACGTAACACTCTGTCCCAGGCGTTTGACAACAAGCTGTGCACGTAATGACAAAAAACCATTAAATTTCTTATGAAGACATCCTTAAATTAGTGACAACATTATCCTCAATTTTTTTGTCATATTTTTTGAACCTCAACCATCATGAAAAATAATGTGGAAAATATTGATGCCCAGAGCCGCTCCATGATGCATTTATGTCAATCAATTGATTTTCAGTATACAAAAAATTGTATGTATGTATATCCAAGCGAGTTCAGATCCCACATAGTGGTACATGATTCAATTTGGTCCTCCAAGTAAAATAATTTTTGAGGATAGAGATGCCATGGAGGACATGCGGATGCCAACTGATGTACCTGAACAAGATCACGATGAGGAAGATGAGATATTTTCATATCAGGATGCACATGCTTCACAAGCAAATGATGATATTGATTATGATGCATCATCACCAGATGGATCGACGTCACACGACATGGCTTTCCGATCATTCTCGTCATCACCATCACCATAAAACAAGGATGAAGTCTTTAATGTGTTTGTCAAATTTAAAAATGCTATGGAAAATAAATTAAACACTAGGATCCAATGCCTGAGGTTGGATAATGGAGGTGAATACATCTCAACTCAGTCCAAAAATTTGTGTAATACATGGGATGAAGAGAGAGCTATCAAGCCCAAGGACTCCACAACAAAAGGGAGTGGACGAGAAGAAGAATTGAATTCTATGTGATGGAGCTACAACCATGAGATTAAGTGCCAATATTTGTAAATGCTTATGGGGAAGTATTGATATGTGATAATTATCTTTGCAATAGGTGGCCGAGTGCACCATTGGATGGTAAGACTCCATTTGAAGCTATTTTTGGTAGGAGGCTGAGTGTCAAGTTTTTGAAAATATTTGGTTGTACTTGCTAGTCACATCACAGTTGATGATAGAAGATCATCCAAGAAGGGCCATTTTTGTTGGCTATAGTGATTTTAGTCATTTCAAAGTATATATATTCCTTTCGATAAGAAAGGTAATCATAGGTAGGGATATGATATTTGATGAAGAAAATGTGCCAAAGCTTGATGTTGATGATGTTGGTTCTAACATTCTTGATGATGGTGATGGATTTTTGGATGATGATGATGTTGGAGATGTCTCTCCAAGTCAAAACCAAAGAAGGTCCACAAGGCAAAGAGCAAAGTCATCAAGACTCACCCTATATGATGAAAATGGTAAGTTGTAGAAGGTACAACCTTTGCTTTTATCACTTGTTTTGATGAGTCTTCTTGTATAGAGGATGCAATGCAAAAGGAGGAATGTATTCATGTAATGGATGAAAATCTTGGATCTAGAAGTATATTCTTGAGCAAGACTTATGAGAAAGATCAAGAGGATGATCTTAGTGTACCTTATAATCAACATCAAGTGGAAATTGGCAATTTGGAACTAGAAAAAGACATCAAGATGGAACCCAATGTTCAAGGCACCAAAGATCTATTTTTGCAAGTGATTGAAGACTTAATTAAGGTCAAAGAAAAAACAAGAAAGTGTGTTTCTATCCTACCTTACACATATTACTTAATGTTTGAGCAATGTCATGTCAATCACTATAACAAGACACGCGATTTCCAACGCTTTTTTGAGCGTTTTTTAAAAGAGAGAATATAAACCGAGATGCGGGAGAAGTGGAAAGCTCGAGCGTCGGGTCCGCTATTTGGCCTCGGTATAAGCCTTGCAAGTTTTAACATGTTTTTCAAAGATTTATAGGGAGGGTTTAAGAAAGGGTTATAGAGAAGGTTATAGGGAGGGTTATAACAAGGGTTATAAAAAGCGTTATAGGTAGGGTTATAGAGAGGGTCAAGTAGGCCTAGAGGCATTCCATAATACATTAGGGGATATTAGAACTGAAAATGGGCCCTTTGTCCAAATGTTGTTTTTGACTTCGCACGCTTTCAACGCTTATGTGTCCCAATGAATGGTGTCCATCTGTGACGAACTGTAATAGTGATTGATGGACGGAAATTGTATTTAACTTTCTCGGCCAAAATTTTGTGATTTTTAAATATCCCACCGGGCAGAACAAACAATTGTAATTGGACCATAGTTACTGCCCGAATACTCTTATGTTGCTCGTCATTGTTCACTCGACGTTGATTTGACGTCAATAGTCATAAACTGTGGTTAACTAATCCTTGTAGTTAAGGAACTTCTTGTCATTCATAGGTATACCTCTCATTTTCTTCATTCTATCTCTCATTTTCTTGTCATTCTTAGGTTTACCTCGAAATCTCTACATTCTCTCCGATCTCAGCTTGCGTACTCGTATTTTCGACTAATGGCTACACATAATCGAAGACCAAGAGGAACCATTGATGCAATCAATATTTGCAATGAAAAAAATGCAGAAGGTCAATGGATACCAAGAACATATCAAAAATATCAATGGATCTTGATGCATCCCTTTGTAAAAGGCTCATTCCAAAAAAGAAAAAGATCAGATAACATATATAGAAGCTCTTGGAAAGGCAGGATAACAGATTTTAAAGTATCACCTGCTGGTCAATCTATCACGGAAGTTTTAGTTCAGCATGCTTAACTTCACAATGAGCTCAACATTCATGATTTGAATCCAAATGATAGAAGGAAATGCAACTGTAAGTTTCAGATTTAGCATTTTCTTTAAATTATATTTTTCATGAGATGTTTTTATTGGATTTGCAGATTTGTATCCATCAAATTTTGTTGAATGGTAATCAGTTCAATCGATTGCATGAATAATCAATGTCATACATTCGGATATCGGTATTTTACAATATAAAGGTCGTTCTCCAAAATCACTTTTAGAGTCAGGAGTCTTTTTTTATGAATACACCTATTTTCTTGATAAAATTGGTTTAGTTGGTAGAATAGAGTCATATCCTCTACCAGCTTTTTTTTAGTGAGGAATGGATTTCTCCTGATGCAGCAATTTCAGAAAGTTTTCGATCTAGGCTATATATCGATATTCAGATTATATTAAAATGTAGCACTGGATCAAAGAATAATAGATTAAGTTGGTATCTACATTTTACTATTTTTGCTGATTTTGTTTTCCAAATGCAATGTTCGGAGAATGAAAACAATGTTTATTTGTAAGGACTTGAGTGCTGATATAATCGCCGAGTTGTTGGATGATGGTTGGGATACAAAACAAAATCAGCAAGTTGAGTGCAGAGTATGTTACTCATCCATGACATTTAGGTATCACATCGAAAAACAAATGCTCACTTTGTTACTGTATTATAGAAGATGGACTAAATGCAAAAATTTGGAAGCACTTGATCAAAATTTTGGTATAAACCCTCAAGAGCAACTTCAAATAATAGTGAAAAGAAATGACAACATTCTTGCAATGGTTGAGGTTGAGGAAGATTGGTGTCTCAATCACATTTGATCAGAACTAGACATGTTGTAATTCGATCTACCTCAGTAGTATCAATTTTGATTGAGTGTTGTAAAGGTACGTTATGCCATATAGAAATATTCTTTTTTTTTCTATTTCTAAGTGAATCAGTTTCATAATATGAAAAATTGCCTACATTGGCAAATCTAGCCATGTAGAATATTGTACATTTTGTCAATATTGTTTGTTGGTTACTTGAATGGCCAAAGTGCCACTTGTACATACACACCTAAAGTAGGTTACCACGAGTCAAGAGGAGTGGTTGTGTCTATTTGGTAGTGATTCATACTTTGTAAGATCTAGACCATGATTTATGATGAGATTTGTACCTACCATGCACCTACCAAGCATGACTCTTGGATCTAGGCTAGGATTTTCACATTAGGGCAAGAAAGTGGAGTCTAATTCCTTATTACATGCTGGATTTTCACCTAACTTTGCAAAGGAAGTGTGTTTTACTATGTATTCCCATTCTCCATAGTAAGAAGATAGAAACTTTTTGGAGCCTCAAGGAGAAACTCTAGTTTCCTCTCATTGTATGGTGATTACTCTTGATTTCCAATGAAACCCAGCTTTGGCACTTTGTAAACACTGTCTACAGGCCGTACTACAGTCTTATTTCCACACGTGTGGAGTTGGATTATACTATTTGATTAATGCTTTGATTGTCTCTACTTGTTTCCTATCAAGCTACTAACTAGATCTTGTTTTCTGATGACTAGTTTCTAATAGATTGTTTAACAAGCATACAATCACCTTGTGGATCATTCAAAGATCCATTTATGGTCCTTAGTACTGTACTTTTCACATGGTATCAGAGCCAAGTTCAAGGCCATTGATCCGTGTCTGAATCTAATCTAGTTTTAGCAGGTTTTGGTGCAAAAAGCTAGTATTGGAAGGGCGAGCTGGTATCCAAGTTTTGGTGAGGGAATTTGATCCCAAACTTTTTCAGGATCAAAATCCATACTGTTCACATGTGTGGGCATCTCTGAACCAGCATTTAATAACCCATATTCATTTGATCATAGAAAATTCATTTGGTGTCAATTTGATGTAATTTTTGGTGCAAATCCTAGAATAAGCTACCAAGATCACTCGCCATTGATTAGTTTTGAGTTTGTTTCATGAAAACTAATTGATCTAGGCTGATTTCAGACCTTCGTAAAGTGGAAACCAGGTCTTGAAAGTACATCAAAGTGAATGAGAGAGATAGAGTCAGTTTTTGTCCAAGAATAGCCAAGATTGGCAAGATTTGCTTGAGTGTAGTTTTCATGTCATCTTATCTTCATTCCAGCTTTGTGAGGGAGTGATAGAACTGTGATTACAAATCCATCTGTTGGATTAGAAGTCAACATTTGAGTGAAACACTGCAAGTTAGAAACCTTTGTGGTTTCAGGTCCAAACAAATCTATATCTTGTGTGTAGAATCTTGCTAGTAAGATGAGATCAGTGGGAGCCTACCTTCTAGAAGCTAGTGAGAGGTTAGATTCTACCAATTATGCTATTTGCAAAATGAGGATGGAGTCACTAATGGTGCTCCAGGATCTTTATGAGTTTCTAATAGATGATGAAGATGAACCTCTAGGTGCACATGAATTAGTGAGATACAAGAAGAGGTCTAGGCTTGCACTTCACTGTATTAAGATGAATGTAAGCAATGATCTTTTAAGGGAAGTATCATCATGTAAGACTGCTAAAGAGGCTTGAGAATCTTTAAAATCTATCTATGAGTCTAGTAACACTTCGAGGGTTCTCATGCTTAGGAACCAGATTCTACAAAGCATGAAGAGGAGTGATGAGAGTGCACAACATTATGTGCTAAGAATCAAGTCTCTCAATAGGGAGTTAGCTTCCATTGGAGAGAAGATTCAAGATAGTGAGCTTGTTCAGATTGTCCTCAATGGTCTAGGGAGTGGCTTTACAAATTTGGTCCAAAGCTTTGCAATCCAAGACACTTTGCCTACTATAGAAAAGCTACACAGTGTATTAGTAGCTGAAGAGTGTAGGATGTTGCATACCAATGCAAGAGTGGATGCTATTTCTCTGCGGGATGGTGATGAGAAAGCTAATTTCTCATTCAAAAGCAAGAAGAAGCACTTCAAGGAGACCAAGGAGGAGGAGGAGGCTTCAAGCTCAAAGGGCAAGATCAAAGACAAGTCCAAGTACAAATGTTTTTTCTGTGGAAAGAAAGGACATTTTGCATTAAAATGTCTCAAGAAGAAGAAGGCACAAGAGAGCAAACAAAGCAACATTGCACATCAGGAGGAGGAGGAGGAGGAGGATGAGTCATCCTTGATGGTTTCCAACAAACCACCATCATCCAAGACCAACACCAATGATTCTTGGTGGATTGATAGTGGGGCAAGTTCCCACATGACATATCAAAAGGACATATTCTCCACCTTACTTTCTTACAATGACTTACATAGATCAATCTATACTGCAAGTAGTCAAGAATGTAAGATAAGTGGAATAGGAACAATTCCCTTGTATGTGGGATCATCCAAAAGGATGAATCTTGATAATGTTCTTTATGTTCCTAAGTTAACCAAGAATTTGCTTAGTGTTGGCCAGTGAATGGATAATGGCCTAGATGTATAATTTAAGCATGGAGTTTGTTCCATCCTTAGAAATGATGAATGTATAGCCAAAGGCTTTAAGCAAGGTAGATTGTTTAAGCTTGATGCTAATATTGCAGTGGAGAGTGTTAACTTGGCAAAGGTGGAGCTATCAAAGGTGGAACTGTGGCACAAAAGGTTGGGCCACCCCAACTACAAAGCCATGGAATCTATGGTTGCAAAGGAGCTTGCAGTTGGACTCCCCAAGCATTTGTCAAAGTGTGGGAAGAGATGTGAAGCATGCAGTATCTCAAAGGCTCACAAACTACCCTTCTCAAGATCTACATCAAGATCAAACTCTCCTCTTGAGCTCATCCATTCAGATGTTCATAGTTTTTCACATGAGTCTAATGGTGGTGCCAAGTACTATGTAATCTTCATCGATGACTATTCTAGATTTTGTTGGATGTACCTCTTGTCTAGCAAATCAATGGTGTTTGATTCTTTTGTAAAGTTCAAGACTTTGGTAGAAAATCAACTTAGTACCAAGATTAAGGTATTAAGGAGTGATAATGGAGGTGAATATATCTCCAATAAGTTGATTGAGTTTTGTAGTTCTAATGGCATAAAGAGGGAGTTGTCATGTCCATACACCCCTCAACAAAATGGAGTGAGTGGAGAAGAAATAGATCTCTTTGTGAGTGTGCTAAGGCCTTAAGGCTAGATGCTTCTCTATCCAAACCATTTTGGGGTGAAGCAATAACTTGTGCTAACTATTTATGCAATAGATTGCCAAACCAAGCCATTGGAGGAATCACACCATTTGAAGCTCTATTTGGAGAGAAGCCCAATCTCAAGGATCTCAAAGTTTTTGGATCCACTTGCTATGTACACCAATACTTGGATAAGAGAAGGATGATGCAACATCCATCAAAGGCATCTTTGTGGGATATGGTGAGAATAGCAAAGGCTATATAGAGTCTTCAATCCCATCACTAGTAAGGTGATAGTGAGTAGGGATGTTATTTTTTATGAAGGACATGCTTGTGATTTGGATGATAATGCTACTAATCATCTTGATGCCAAGGACCATGCTAGGATGGAGGAGGAGCTTCCAAGTGAAGAAGAACTTGAGGATCCACCTCAAGATGCAAGAACTCCAAGAACTCCAAGAAGATCTACAAGGGCAAGATCCGAGCCATTGAGGCTCACCTATGATGGTCAAGGTGATCAAAGGGAAGGCTCATCATATTTCACATCTTACACCTTTCTTACTTCAATGTTAGATGAGCCAACATGCTATGAAGATGCTTGTAAGTCTAAAAGTTGGATGGATGCTATGAAAGTAGAGTATGATGCTCTTATTGAGAATCATACTTGGGATCTTGTGGATCTTCCTCAAGGGAAGAAACCTCTTGATTGCAAGTGGGTGTTTAGATTGAAGTATAATCAAGATGGATCAATAAGCAAGCATAAAGCTAGGCTTGTTGTCAAAGGTTTTTTACAAATCAAAGGCATTGATTATGATGAGACTTTTGCTCCTGTGGCTAAGCTTGTTACTATCAGGTTGATCATTAGTCTTGCTACAACCTTCAATTGGGAGCTATTCCAACTTGACTTCACAAATGCATTCCTCAATGGTTATTTGGAGGAAGAGATCTACATGAGGCAACCCGAGGGCTTCATCAAGGAAAAGCATGAAGTAAAGGTGTGTTTTTTGAAGAAGAGCCTTTATGGGCTCAAGCAAGCACCTAGAGCATGGTACTCTAGGCTAAACTCTTTTCTCATTTCCATCAGTTTTGTAATGAGTGCCTATGATCCATCATTGTATATAAGTTTTCATGATGGCATGATCATTACACTTGTTTTGTATGTAGATGACATTCTCTTGAGTGGTAATGATCTAGATGGATATAGAGATGTAAAAATTGCTTTAGCAAAAGAGTTTAAGATGGTAGATCTCGGCCTATTGAGCTTCATTCTTGGAATAGAGGTTATTAGAGGATGTGATTTTAGCTTCATTTGTCAATTCAAATATGCTACATCCATCCTAGATAGATTTGGAATGAAGAATTGTAAAGGCATTGAGACACCAATGGAGCAACATGTAAAAGCATCTATTGGTTGTGATGAAGCATCCTTTGAGGACATCACATTATATAAAAGGATTATTGGCTCCTTGATCTATTTAACTATAACTAGACCTGATCTTAGTTATAGTGTTGGAAAGTTAAGCCAATTCATGCAAAGTCCTCTAGTTTCACATTGGAAGATGACCAAAAGAGTTCTTAGATACATTTCATTCACTAAGAATTTTGGTATTTTGTATAGAGGAACTAATCTTGGCTTAAGAGCCTAGAGTGACTTGGATTTTACAGGTGACAAAGTGGATAGAAGATCAACAAGTGCATTTGCCACCTTTCTATGTGATGGAGTAGTATCATGGCTTTCCAAAAAGCAAGATACCATCTCCCTATCTTCCACAGAATCCGAATACAAAGCCTTGACATCAACATGCAAGGAGGTCCTGTGGCTCAAAAGGCTATTGGTGGAGCTTCATGTCATGGAGGAGGAGATCCCTATCATCTATTGTGACAACCAATCAACCCAATCACTTGCAACTAATCCTACATTCCATGCAAGGAGCACACACATAGAAATTGCTCATCATTTCGTGAGGAAAAAAGTGCAAGCTAAAGAGATCAAGCTCCAACACGTGTCATCATCAAGTTGCTTGGCTGATTTGTTTACTAAACCTTTACCTAAAGATTCATTTGTCAAGCTTAGATCTTCAATTGGAGTTATTGATAAAAGCATTGTGATCTCCAAGGCTAGATTTGAGGAGGAGTGTGAAAAATTGCCTACATTGGCAAATCTAGCCATGTAGAATATTGTACATTTTGTCAATATTGTTTGTTGGTTACTTGAATGGCCAAAGTGCCACTTGTAATACACACCTAAAGTAGGTTACCACGAGTCAAGAGGAGTGGTTGTGTCTATTTGGTAGTGATTCCTACTTTGTAAGATCTAGACCATGATTTATGATGAGATTTGTACCTACCATGCACCTACCAAGCATGACTCTTGGATCTAGGCTAGGTTTTTCACGTTAGGGCAAGAAAGTGGAGTCTACTTCCTTATTACATGCTGGATTTTCACCTAACTTTGCAAAGGAAGTGTGTTTTACTATGTATTCCCATTCTCCATAGTAAGAAGATAGAAACTTTTTGGAGCCTCAAGGAGAAACTCGAGTTTCCTCTCATTGTATGGTGATTACTCTTGATTTCCAATGAAACCCAGCTTTGGCACTTTGTAAACACTGTCTACAGGCCGTACTACAGCCTTATTTCTACACGTGTGGAGTTGGATTATACTATTTGATCAATGCTTTGATTGTCTCTACTTGTTTCCTATCAAGCTGCTAAACTAGATCTTGTTTTCTGATGACTAGTTTCTGATAGATTGTTTAACAAGCATACAATCACCTTGTGGATCATTCAAAGATCCATTTATGTCTTTAGTACTTACTTTTCACACATAAAATATATAACTAAAACAATTTCTCTTGTGCAGGTAAGAGTAAGGCAGAAAGAGCAAAGACATTGGAACATCCATCGAAATTGAAGATCCATAGAATATGAACTATGGAATTTTGTATTATGTAATACAATTTTTTGTATACATCATTTTTGAAAATATATGAACCACTTTTTCTATGACTAAGATCTCCATTTCCATGGTGCAAAACACAATGTAATTGCAACTGGATAATATGAATTTTCGATAGCAAGATTCATTGTCTCCTGCAGAAAATGCACTCTCTCCATTGGGAAGACCTTCAATCACTTGAACTCTAGTGATCACTACAATCAACGCTTGCCCTTGTTGATGTCTTGTATTATATATCGGTTGTATTTCTGGTCTTCATTGCCTTGGTTTGTATTGTCCTTGTCTTGGCATATTTGGATATGTTCAAAAGATGAACTGATGAAAGCTTTGTTGTAAGAAATCTAAGTTTGTGTTCCACAAACGAAAATGGACAATGGTTAATTTACTTTCTCCACATCCCGCTTGCTATTTACAATGGAGACTGATGACTCTCTCCCCTCTCTCTAGATTCAATTGGCCTAACTTAACCACCACTTAGCTAAAACTAGCTTTATTGTCTAAGATTGTCTTTCAACTCTAAAATTGAACTATTTGTATGTACAAGTGACCAAATGAACTTGGTAATTTAATCTAGTATCACTCATGTGAAAAGCAATTTTGGACTCAATTAGGTCTACAATCACCAAAATAGATAAGTACTAGTTGCTATTTTTACACATTGCTTCAGCTATAGTTTCTACTTTCAAAATAACTTTGATATATCTTAAGAATGTATGTTTCCTCTAAGCATCTACAAATATATTAAAATGGAAAGATTTCATAATTGATATAGAATTATAGTGTCCATATTGAATGCTTCACTATTTCTTATACCAATATTACACATTAAGATGAAAATTGTTACGGCCATATTTAGCTAAGGACATGGAATAGTCCTAATATGGTAGACCGACCCTCTGGTATTCGATATTATTGGTCACGCCGGGCTTTGATTCCATGTCAAGGCCTATTTTTGACTAATGGCCTTGAGAGGACCCAAACACTGTAATTGAGACATATGGAATAGTGCATGTACGAGTGACGAATATAGGCAGCTGACCTATTTATAGTTGACCTGCATGGCGATTGAAGGGGTTCATGCACATGAATCTACTCTTTATATATTGAAGTAGGGATTCTCCCGTCGATAAGATTTAGGTTACCAGTTGCTCTCTTCTCCTCTTGCTATCACATGGCATGGCTTGGGGGCTAGATCCAGGATTGTGATCTAGGTTTGGTTGGGAGGTTCGCTTCTATGTGTCTCATCTTGTGTTTTACTATCCTGATCTTATGGGTTTTACCTAGTGGTGTTTACATGATGAAGATGCGGTCTTTGATGGGATGGAGACAAGCTCTACACCAAATTGGAAGTAAGAAGCACTTGGATTTATGTCTCGATTGGAGTGCTATTTTTTCAAGGGAATTAGATTCACAAGTTCCGATTTGAAGCATATTTTTCAAATTCGATAGAGTGCATTTCTACCTACGTGATTTTGTTTAAGATGCTGAGAATTTGCATATTAATTCTTTATTTCTCAAGGAATCTTCCAATTGCTATTGAATGACCTACTTTGTTGGATCTTGACTACTTGCTTTATAGCAATTTTGCTTGGCTGAATAATATGTAGGAGTTCCAATTGTCCTGGATCTGGTTATGTAAGTTTTTTTTCATTGGCGGATTGATTGATTGAGAATGAACTGAAAGTAATGATTTATTGGATTCTAGCAGTTGCATGTGAATATTTGAAACTCTTATGATCCTTTTGTTAGCATGCATGTTGATGGAAAGATATTGGATTTGATGTCATTTAGATTTGCTAATTTGCTGCAGAAAGCAAGTAGTAATTGGTTGTAAAACTACATATGTGTGGATTAAACGGTTCCTTAGGAAACAGTCTTATTGATGGTATATTGTTTGAAATAGTTTAAGACATGTAGTATGAAACACCCATGCAAAATCTTTCTTGGAGTGTGGCTCGTTGCCTTTTGTAGGAATTGAGATGTGTAAACCTGCAGTAACACATCAGGTAGATGGTTGAACCTTTGCTGTTGTTCACCAACGACTAGGTGCATCCATCTATGAATCAAGTGGAGTGCTAATCCGGGCTAAGGAGTCCCGTTTTCATAGATTCTTCAATGATTCTCTGATTCTGATGATTTTTGCCCTACTGAGAAATCCTCACTAAGTTAATCTTTGGGTAGTCTAGGGACGTAGAAAGGCATTAGTGGGTTCAAAGATAGGATTGTCTCCTATTCAAGCTGATGAAACGCGCCATCTGATCTGAAAATCAGCAATGGTTGGCTGTGAATCCCTTGGCTATAGCTAGTCGCGTGGTTGAAGCATGTTTGATTGTGAGCTTTTGAAGAGCAAATGGAGGGCTAAGGAGGTCCGCCATTCCACCAGTTCTGTCTGTGGTAAAGCGTTCTCTCTCTTTCACTTTGTGAAGCCTCAGCTATCTTTATACTGGCGGCTGCTGCTTAGACGGTCCTTTCCTTCCTAAAAATCCTTTTAGGATTTTTTTAATAGGGCATGAGAGACCTTTTGGTGGAGTGTATGCTTTTTCTATGGTGCACATATTTTTAGAAATATTAAAGTTGATTTGGGGCATGTGGATAGACCACAATTTGTGGAATTGCATGACTATCTGTATCAATGCTTGTTGCATGCCAATCATCCAAGGATCAGTATAGGTTGACATTTTGTAAGTTTTAAATTAGAAGTTGATTCTCCAAATCAATTACGAAATTTTAAGTTACTAGCACCCTGTTGGAGGAACTCTAGTTTCTTGGTGCCTTATAATAAGGTTGGTCTCAGACTACCAACAAGTCCCTTTACCTAACCCTTTCACTTGTCATCCATTTCTTGAATCTTGTCAAGTGAGTTGATGGGTAATGGACCACCCTTTTCACATATAGGTGGTAAGTGTTAAATGAAGTGCCACATTATGAATGGCCCATTTGAATCTTTACATACGATTGGTCCATTTTATTTCAGGTGTTATGTTTTGAAATGCAAGTATGTCATGTTAAAAGGTTGAAGGGTGCTCTAATTTTTTTTTCAAGCAATCAACTTTCCACTTGAAAGGTCTAAATTGAATTGCATTTCATTGAAAGGAATATTGGCAATGAAGGGTTAAAAAAACTTCAAAATGTAGGCCAATTCTACATTGAATGAGGATCGGGCAAAGATTGAGATCCTTACAGGGAGGGGACATGAAGGGAATCACATATTGAGTACTCGAGCATATCATCCCAATGACTCGAGAGACATTGTAGGGCCTTACATCCCCACAAGTCAATGGTAACTGATGCCAAGTCAAAATGTTGGGTTTGACAACTATGGGCCTATCTATGAGATACTTCAATGAGAATGGGCCCTTGGAAGCACCTGTTGCTTGTTGGCCTCCATGTTGTACATTCAAGTGTTATCTCTTTCAAGATATACTTCTTCTCACTTGCAAGTCACCTTAGCATGGCTAGGAGGCATTTTGCCAAATAGACTATGCTCCCTTAAGAGATTGTTTTTGGGCCACATAAGCTACATATATACTAATTGTAAAGGGGGTCATGCCTACAAGGAGTAGCCATTATATGGGAAACTATATTTGCAACAAGACAAGAAGTAGATGCTCATATGCTAAGTCACATGTGCGATGAGACATACCATATGGCTATGAAGTAGATGTCTTCTCTCTCTCTCTCTCTCTCTCTCTCTCTCTCTCTCTCTCTCTCTCTCTCTCAATCACACACCACATAGACACAAAGAGAAGGGAACTCAATTCTTTGATTACTCAGATGAAATTGGAGGACATTAAATGCAAAGGAAATGACCCTTATATAGTTGTGTCTCAAAAAGGTTGAGTGGCACATTTCTATTGGCTCATTAAGACAAATCCAAGCTAGTTGAAAAAAAATTCATATTTTGAGACTTTTTACCACCTAAAATTGACAAGTTAGGGTGAATAAAATGGGTAAATTCAGGAGAAAAATGGCTCTAGGTTTGAAAATTGTGTCGCATTCCTTGAAACATCTCTCTCTCTCTCTCTCTCTCTCTCTCTCTCTCTCTCTCTCTCTCTCTCTCTCTCTCTCTCTCTCTCTCTCTCTCTCTCTCTCTCTCTCTCTCTCTCTCTCTCTCTCTCCCCCCCATAAAATAATCTACACGTTATTTTGATCACTGTTAAATTCAATACAATACAAAACATTTAGCTTGAGACACACATTGGAAATGATCATGGGCCTAGGTCCTTCATACTTGAAAATTCATTGAGTTCCATATGTGAATTCCTTACATCTACATTGAAACTATTTGGAATACACTTGCATTTTAAAGGTCTTCTCTATTCTCAACAAGAAATAAAATCTTCTCAACTACATACATTTCAGAAATTGTGTAGCTAACTCGAGCAATGCTCGAGTTAGACACATTTTATTGCCTTTCTTTCAAAATGAGATATGTGTTGGAACACTTTTCATCAAAAAATAGCCATCTGTTAAGATTTAGTATCATATATCCTCAAATATGAATCTCATTTCACAATTCTCATGAATGGACAAAATTGTGCAGCTAACTCAAATAGTGCTCGGTTTAGAGGGATTTTAGAATGAAATATGTGTTGAAACCCCATTTGTGAGTCATATTTGTGGGAGAGAGAGGGGAGAATAAATGACGAACACGAACAAGAAACGAACTCGAACAAAAGATGTTTGTGCGCAGCGGAATAAGTTATACGACTCTCTCCGGAAGCATGACTATGCCTATCATAATGACAAAACTTTAGTGATAGAATTCACGGTCATTCTAGATTACGTAGCCAAACATTAATAGATGAAGCATTAGAAGAATAATTTCTCATGAATAGCAAGACAAATTATATGTCACGAATGATTTGTGAAAGAGCTAGACTGTACTCGATTGATAATTAGTCGTGAATGATTCGCGAAAGATAAGACTAAATGTTAGTCGTCTATTACCAGAAAAGAACAGCTAGAAAGATCAGACAGAACGAAGAATAAGCATATCAATATTAACACAGATCTGAATGCAGAACAAAGAGTTGTATCATATTAAGTATATCATGTATACATGTCAATAATGCGGTAGAGCACAATACAGTAGAGGACAAAATTGCATGCCCTACAAAGGTTATTTCAAATCTGTAAGAAAAAATTTAAACCTTAATTCTAACAAAGTGAAGAATCAATGCTCAAGGCATCTACTTGGTTTATGTCGTCGTCTTCAACTCTCTTGATCATCTGATCACCATCATCTAATGAATGGTGTCCAGAATATGTATATATACATAATATTATAGGTGTGCAGATGTGAAAGTACACATTAGAGGAGTTCTCAATATCAAAAAGACCCTTTAAGGAATGCCATGTAGGATATAGAAAAATATCAAAATAAAAAAAAACAATATTGTTTATTTGCTTGCCCACACCACTCCCAAGGCCTCCCCAACTCCCAATGATCTACCCACAGTGTCTATAGTCACAGTTAAGAACTGTTCACAGTTCGCAGTATAACTTGACTAAATTCAATAAATATTTCCTCCATTGGTTACAAAAAGGTCAACATTTTCACTGGATCTAGAATATGACCGCCATCCCCAAATTCGAATCAAGAAAAATTGCAAAATGTTTACATATGCATTCCTTCCATGAGAATGGAAATGTGAGCGCCAACTACCTATTGGAGTGAAAAAATGAGCGGCATTTCCAAATTTGAATCAAGCATACAAGCATGGAGATTGGATTGATCATACATAGTATATAATATAATCAAAGATGAGTATTTTGTTTTGTTTCATAGAATCTAGTCATAGTATTTTGATGCAACTGATTACTCTATTATTTTTTTGATAAGGACATTATATCATTTACATGTGGATATCCCTATTGATTTGGCACGTTTGCAGAGAAGAGGAGGCAAAGGAATTCAAATATCTGTTAAGGATCGTTCTCGTTACAAGGCAGAAGGAAAAAAAAAACTTGGATTTACGGATAGATGGAACATCATATGCACAAGCTCCAAGCACTTTGACACATCCCACATTCTCTTCAATAACTCATTTAGTTACATGGATATGCAATGGGCATAGTGGATTACTAGGATATTGTGAAAGATTTCAGAACCATGGAAAACAACTTTATATGAATAAAGTTCACTTTTTAGAAGGTGAGTTAATTCAGATATCCTCTTATCGTCAGAATAGAGATTGTCATCTCCAAAAGACGTTAGAAGAAAATGAACAACTTAAAAAAAATAATGAATCATTATAGAAGATAACAATCAATAACAAATATGAACTAGAGCACATGCAATCAGTCTTACAGTCTATTCGTATTGAAAACTTACAATTATTGAAGGATGTGGATTTGGCAAAGAAGAAGGTTGAAAGTAAGAAGCGAAAGCAACAAAGTTGCAAGGATATTCAAACGCTTTCAAAAGGAGGTTATCGAAATAGAAGAATCCGTGCATTCAAGTAAGCATATTCTGAATTTTGTAAGTTTTCAATGACATTTGGATTTAATTTCAGCTATGGTGATATTCTATTAACTATCTGTTTTTTTTACAGATCTGCATCAGTAGCTCCTCTGAATATTAAAGACAATGCTTTGCAAATCCACTGAGCGTATCATGATGAACAATAGGATCTCAAATGTAAAGTGTAAAATAGCAGAGTCTTTGATGGTGGACATTCAAAAAAATTTAGATAAGACTATAGTTCAGGGTGCTTGTGATTTTGCAGGTATTAGCAGGGAAGCATATGCAATAATATTTAAACTAATTAGAGAAGCTTTTAAGCAAGTTCAAACTAGAAAAGTCCCAATCCCTAGGACATATCACTTGAAGAAAGAGAGAGATACATTAAACATAGGTATGCATAAGATCACTGGAACTCCATTTCATATTGAGGAGGTGTATGAAACTGATGGAAGATTGATATTCTATAATTCATCAAACAATTTATTTGTTGATCTAAATTACTTGCTAAGATACATCGTCACATTCTATGATATAACCTATGAAAAGGTGAATGGCAAAATAATCATAGTACTTAAGTTAGATGAGTCAGAAATTGTGAAAGGGCAGAAGATGGAGAGAGTTAGTATAACTCTCATGAATGGTGCTCTATCACAAACAGAGAACCAAGAAGATTTTAGATTCAGTGTCCAGTCAAAAAATGATATATGGTGGTTGGCAGTGTTTCAGGTAACTAGCCTCATTATTACATTACATTCATTGAATAGTATTAATACATTGTAAACTAAGTTTGATTAATTCTTTGGACAGGTGCTGAAAGAGGATCATGATATATTATCATGGATATTCTCAAGGACATCTTATCCTAAGATCATCAAGGACCATATGGATGAGGACTTCTCAATGTTCCAGGAGTTGGAGACTTCAATGTTGAGTGGCACTTAGCAGGTGATTTGAAAAATTGAAATGTATGTATAATGTCTCTCATGGTGCTACATCAAAACACCCTTGTTTATACTGCATGAAAATGGCAAAAGATGTAACTAGGAGTACAGGAATTACTAGAAAATATGCAGATCCAAACTGGAAGCCTGTGCTGTCTATCCCCTTAAAAAATGTGCATGTTTGCACTCTTCATGCAGAAGTTAGATTAATAGAAAAGCTCATTTATCTTCATATAGTTTTTGGTTGGAATACTAAGCCAACATCATTAGCAAAGGAAGCTATCTCTTGATTAGAAGATGTTTTATCAAAAGTAGGACTCCATAAAGGACACGTCAAAATTCAAAAAGATGAAAAGCTTTCAAGAAAGAATGGGAACATGCCAACTAAGCCAAGCATAGGAGGAGCAAAAACACGTCATTTTCTATCAAATCATACTGGTAAGGCTTCTAATATTCAACACTCAGTCTAGACAGATATTATTGCTGCCACTCAGGACTTCGAGAAAGATGACAAAATCAGAGTACTAAAAGTTGATGTATGGAAAAAGCTTGATTGTATGATTGCTATTTTAAGAAAAGAAAAATACTTTGATATTGATAAGAAAGCTATCCAAAGGACCTGTGTCGAGTTTGTTAATGCAGTATCAAAAGCATGGGGAGAAGATCACATCACTCATTACATGGTTGGTAGAAAATTTTCAAAATGCTTTCAAATTTTCATATATATTTAGATCCAAACATAAGACTAACATTATGATTTTGACATATGCAGCACACACTAAGAGATCATATAGCATTTTTTGCAAATACATATGGAAGCTTGAGTGTATGGTCATCACAAGGGATGGAGAAGTCACATTGGCAAGCACAAGCAGCATTTCATCGAAATACACAACATGGAGGAACCAATGAAAAACAAAACTACATTTGTCAATTGTTTCAGTGGTTCTACCACAGAGTTCAGATTCAACATATAACAAAGCCCACACAATACAACAAGTTTAGAAAAGCATGCAAGTTCATACAGGAAGAGAAAATTAGATGATTGATGAGTAGAAAATCATCCTTGTCATCAAATCATGACATGTTCAGAATTGCTTTGCAAATTGATTGAACAAGAGAGGAAAAATACCCATGTAAATGTATTGATTGTATTATACCAAAATACTATTCATCATCAGATCTTGTATCAGATTCTATGGCAGTATTGTCATGAAGAAATTCTCTACTAGCATATGCATCTAATAGATGTGCATTATCCTTATTTCCACTAAGCTCAATATAAGTGGAATACAATGAATAATGGGAGCTCCTTAAAGGAACATTCCCATCAACAAGCCTAAAATGTTCAAAACATAAGATCTTTTGACAAAAATGATCTTATTCGTCTTAACAAATTTATGTCCTCCTAGGTAAAATGATAAAGCTTTAACTGCCATTATAAGACTCTCCCCGACTGGGCTCAGCTTGGAATGAGAAATACAGATCTCATTCTTCAGGAAATGCCTAAGATAGTGGCCCAGTCCACTGTCCCTCTGGAACGAGGATGCGTTTTGTCTGAAACCACCTCGTCTCACAGCAAAATCATCTATTATGAGAGCATCATGCAATATGAAATATGCTAGCAAAAACACATTTAGTGATTGAAAACATTCAAATGCAAGGAAGATTAAACACTTACACATTCTTCATCATCAACAGCAACCAGATCAGGATGATCAATATAATGACCACATATTGAAGTGGAATCATTAGTGAAATGCATTAATGATGGACGAGGGAAGCCCATCTAGGATTGAAATGTAGTGAATTCTTTATCGGATGGTCCGCCTCGCCCATCCTCAACTATATTTGATAAAGTCTTATTCAGACATTTTTCACCGGTCATAAGTCCCTCCTCATCATCAAAATCAATACCAGCAACAAGGTCATCTGTTTCAAAATCTACAAAGTCGGAGAGTTTGAAAATTGTGCCAGATAATAAACATAGAACCTCGTCTTCACGATAGTCAAAAAATTTACATAAATCAGCACTAGTAAAATATACATCGTCATTAATACAATATACAGGGAAATTGAAAAGACATTTCGACTCCTCCATAGATTTGGATTCATCATCAGATGCATTGTAGATAATACTTATCTCCATTCGGTTTGTGTAACCATTTAGTTCAAAGTCTTGATCCAGTGGTAGCCATGTACCTTCAATTTTCTTGTATCTTTGGTAACTAAATGTGAGACTGAGCATTTGCTTTTTGATATGATAATGAAAGATCATTGAGGACTTTTTAATCCTGCATTCTATGTCATTATTTGTTCTACTATCCTAGCCTTGATCCATGAGATCTGACAAAGTTTGATCTGATAAATCCTTGCAAACAAATAAAGTTGGTGTCCTACGAACACTAGCACTCGAGAAAAAATCAACAAATATATGCAATGAGATAAACCAACTTAGGTGAACAATTTTTGAGCCTGTGCTTATCTTCATAGCATTTCTAATATCAATGAGTAGCTTGCATCTCAAGGATTTAGAAACAATGCTGTCAGGAGTAGGCCACTCATCACTTTGAAAACTAGGCAATGGAATTGCTTCGAGCTTGCCAAAACCTCCATTTGTTTGTGGCGTATATAAAGATTCATAAAAATAGATACCACAATCTGCAAGTTCCTTTGGACTTCTTCCTCTGTATTGCAGTTTTCCAACATCAAAGTGAATCACGTCTAATATTCCTGCAAGTGATTGTGCGAGCTCCCATTCACTTATGCATGATGGATATGAATCTGAAAGAAATAACAATGTTGAAGCATTTACATCATAATCTGAAGAGCATCAATAAAGGAAATCACCTATGATTGTTGTATAGTGCATACCTTTTGATATACTTACAATTACATTTTTTATGATCATGAGGATTGATATCATGTACTTTGATTTCTGAATGCATATATACATGTTGCACTAAGACTTCTGATATCGATTGATCTCCCAGGATAGTTTTAAACTCCAAAATTTTTGCTTTCCAATAAGATTTGTAAGTCATTTTTGCTCTTTTCTTTTGTCAAAAATTGCCCTTTGATGATGGATGCAACAATACCCATGAGTTCTTCGTATATTTTGTTGGCTTCCAGTTATCAGCTTCATCTTTCTCATTGTAAAGAATCACAGAATCGATTGTAGATCTGGGTCTCCTTGCCATTGCTATTTTCAAAGCTTGGGGGCCAAAAATCTCTCTGATATGATACTTAATTTCAATTTTTTGTCTCACATTTAATCTAATGTGAATGCCAACATAGTCACAGTTACTGCATATACCATATTTTATGTACATACTATATTTCTATAACCATAACTAGTATAGTTAGAAAATTTCATTATTCTAACCAGCATAGTCAAGTAAATTTAACTTGAGGTATTGACGTCGGACAGAGTAGCACGTATCGGGCAGGAAGAAGAAACCAATGGGATACGCCCATGCTGCCCGGACACAAATTTCAAAGTTTTCTATATTGCATTTTTATTTTTTAGTTAATTTGAAATATGTTACGTAGATTTAAAATCTGTGCATTTTGATTGGGCTTGACGACGGTCGAAACTAAAGAAGGGCCTTTTTGATATTGAGAACTCCTCTAATGGAGTGGATGTGTTGTTTGTAAGAGATCGTGGGTGGCTGAAATCGTTGTCCAATCTGTTAGCGCAACTGCATGGAGTGAGCGTAAAAAGGGTGCGACATCAGCCAGTGCTGAAGTGAACATTGAAGATGATGCGAAAAGTGGGTCACTCTTACGAATGGCCTTAGGATAATATTTACAGGGAGCCTTAGCTTTTAGGGCACCTTCGGCATTCTGTAGGATAGTGTCCCCTTTTTGCTTGTCACCATAACAGTGTTTGTGATTCTTTCGTCTTTTATTCGTCTGTGCGAATTTGCGTGTAAATATGCAGGTTGCATGACAACGTTAGTAAATATGTATCAAGAATGGAGGCAAATTAAAAATGTTATTTAGGAGAGTAGAAGGAGCAAATCCAACACCCGCCCTTAATTTGGGTCTGTGAATGCCTTGATTTTCAGATTGAACAATGCACAAAATTGGTTGTGTGCATTAATACTGAGTGCTTTCATGAAAATGTCTACAACCATGTCTTGCGTTCTGCAGTACGTTAAGCTTACCGCCCTATCAAGAACCTGGCCCCTGATGTAGTGATATCTGATCTCAATGTGCTTACTCCTAGAATGAAATCTAGGGTTGGCCAATAAGGCAATAGCAATTTGATTATCACAAAATAAAATTGTGTTGTACCGATATAGATTGATGTCTGACAGCAAATTTCTCAACCAAAACACTTCCTTAATAGATTGATAAGAAGTAATGTATTATGCTTCAGTAGAGGAAAGTGCAATAGAGGTTTGCTTACGATTGTTCCACAAAATAGGACCGTCATTGAAGAAGAATGTAGATCCAGATATGGACTTACGATTGTTTGCATCTCCTCCCCAACTTGCATCAGAATAACCACTGAGCTGATGAAGATTGTCGTTGCTGACCTCTCCATAGCAGATGCACTGGTCCATGGTAGCTCGAATATATCTCATGACTCGAATAAGAGCCTTCCAATGGGTAGTTCCAAGATTAGCCATATATTGGCTGAGTGAGCTTACAGCAAAAGAGATATCTGGTCTTGTACAAACCATTGCATACATGAGAGATCCAAGTATCGATCGATACGGATATTCTCTCATCGGCTCCTCTTCCTGCTTAGTTTGGGGACATTGGTCCTTCGACAAATGCAAGCCTAGATCCATTGGTGAGTAAGCTAATTTACAATTCATCAAATTGTATACCTTAAGAACATTGTGAAGATACCTTTGTTGAGTGATGTAAATCAGTCGATTTGCTCTGTCTCTGTGGATTTGAATTCCAAGAAAAATCAGTCATGTCGAATTCTGAGAACAACATCTGTTTTGCATCCTTGACCATTTTGGTATTGTTGCTGAAGAGCAACTTATCATCAACATACAAGGTGATAATAATGAAGGAATGTTGCACTGACCTTGAATAAACATTGCAATCAACAGTGCTTGGTTTGAATCCTTGTTCAATGAGGAATGTGTTGATCCTCTGAAACCAAGCTCTGGCAGACTGTTTCAAGTCGTACAATGCTTTGTAGAGTTTACAAACATGATTCTTCATGCCTTCTAGAACATATCCTTTGGGTTGGATCATGTAGATATTTTCTTGTATGACTCAGTTCAGATAGGCTGTTTGTACATTAAGTTGATGTACTTCGAGGCCGATAGTTGCAGCATAAGACAAGAGCATTCGGATCGACGAATGTTTGACGACTGGACTAAAAGTCTCACTGTAGTCGACATTCGAGATCTGGGTGAATCCTCGTGCTACTAGTCTAGCCTTCCTTCAATCAATTGCTCCGTTGGCATTATATTTGATCTTAAAGATCCATTTGCAATCCTTAATATTGCATCCAATAGGAGCCTCGACTAATGACCATGTCTGATTCTTGATCAGAGAGGAATACTCTATGTCCATGGCTTCTCTCCAGATATCAGAGTCTAGTTGGCTAGTATGAGGCAGATTAAAAATGGGATTTAGGAGAGTAGGAGTAAATCCAACAATATCAATGTCCAATCCATATGCATTGGAAATGGATGAGCCATGTGCTCGTTAAACAATTAGGACCATACAAAAAAAGAGAAAAAACTCAAAAAATAAATTCCTTTTTTTTGCGAGCACAAAGGTGCAATGACAGATTGGAATCGTTTTTTGAGAATATTCCAAAAATTGGGATAGACGCTGGCCGTGGAGAGAGATGTTAGAAAGTGAGAGTGGGTACGGACGTAGGAGAGATCTCGACTAGACCGAGGGTATTCGGTCATGGGGAGGCGCCGGCTCGATCGAGAGCTAAGGAAAATGCACCGGCTCGGTCGAGAGGTGAGGAAATGTGCCTGCTCGGTCGAGAGCTGAGAAAAGACGTGAGGAGAGAGAAATTCAACCAGGTGAGCAGAGAGAAACTTAACTCAGCCGGATTTTGTGAATGGGAGAAAATCCATCGATTAATGTGCTCAGATCCCGCTCTTGCAGATAGAAATCAAAATCAAATTTTTTTTAAATCTTTCAGCGTGTCATTGAATGATTTGAGAAGGAAACTGCAGAGATAAACAAACAATCATTCAAATATGTCTGTCCCCACGGTCACTACTGTCGCATCTGCTGCACGCCCTCCATTCTCACATTGTCATCGTTGAAAGAATGGTCTTGTTGTCTCGCTGGGTCGCCCATATAGTGCCTCTTGTGGGTAATAGCTTGTGAATGAAAGATTTCAGGGAAGGAACATTCTGCATGCTATCAACCAAGCTCGGATTTAATCAACAACAGTTGCATAATTGACCTACAGGAAAAAACTACAGTTGTTTCTTCTTCTGGAATCCATATAGGTTTACCAATTAATCACTACTCCAAAAGCACAGAGATTGGTTATCCTGTTCAACGAATCATCTCATCACTCGGCAATCAAAGGATAGAGGAACGAGCAAATGTTTTCCAAAGTATGGTTGGCTAGAAAGCCGCAAGAAGAGCAGCGGTGTGATTCAATAGATGATAAAAGGGTCCTCAATTCTATTGACAGATTGTTGTCAAGAATTAGATATGCAACATCAAGCATTCACCATAAACAATCACCACAAGAAGGCGGAAGAAGAACACGCACTATCAATCTATCACTCTACCACATACTGAAATAAACCCTGAACCCTGATAGAGAGGGAGAACCTAGGAGTAGACTACTAGACTAGCCAACGGCTAGTTACAGCTAGTAATAAAGTCCATCGTAAACAGTAGCTAAGAAGTGTATTAATGAAGTTTATAATTGATTTCTAACACTCTCCCTCAATGATAAAATTACATTATTCTATTCCCAGTAGAGTATGAAACTTTTCAAATTTACATCTACCTAATGACTTAGTAAAAATATCTGCCACTTGATCTTCAGATTTACAGAAAACAAGATCAATGGCTCCATCAATAATTTTCTCTCGAACAAAATGATAATGTATTTCGATGTGCTTGATTCGAGCATGTAAAACTGGATTTTTGGCAAGGTGAATGTAGCTTTGATTGTTGCAAGATATAGTAGTTGCATCCACCTGTGTTTGGCCTAAATTCACAAGCAATCTTCGTAACCATACCGCTTCTTGTGCAACATTGCTGAGTGCTCGATATTCAGCTTCCGTTGAGGATAAGGCTACTGTAGGTTGTTTTTTGCTGTTCCATGAAACTACAGCTGTACCATAACTGAATGTATGACCATTGGTAGACCTTCTGTCATCAATATTACCTGCCCAATCAGCATCTGTATATCCTATCAATATTGGCACTTAAGAGTGATCATACTTCAAACCAAAATTCAATGTCCCCGAATGTATCTGAGAATACGTTTAGCAGACTTCTAGTGTGTTTGACTAGGATCTTGCACAAATTGACTAACAACACCAACAACATAAGGGCAGAGCAGACAAAGGCAAAGGCATTGCTGTCCTAGGAGGATCTCCTAGAAGGTCGACAACACCATGAAGAGCGCCAGCAAGATATGTGCCAGGCAGTTCAGCTTTCACATCAAAAGAGTTTTGCGGATTCAGTGATGAACCACAGACTTTCGAGGAAGCGATTGAATGTCCAGAGGACAGATGGATCCAAGCCATGAACGAAGAGATGGAGTCCATGAGGAAGAATCAGGTATGGACGTTGCAGCCATTACCACATAAGCGCAAGACTGTCAAATGTAAATGAGTTTTCAAACTCAAATACGGACCAGATGGAAATGTGACGAAATACAAGGCAAGACTGGTAGCGAAGGGTTTCTCTCAGAGATACGATATTGACTACTCTGAAACCTTCTCTTCTGTCGTCAAACATTTGTCCCTACGTTTGTTATTTGCATATGCAGTAGCTTATGACCTCAAGATCCACATTGTGGATGAGAAGACAGCCTTCTTGCATGGCAAATTAGACGAAGAGATCTGGATGGATCAACCCCCAGGATTTTTCTCAAATTCACTTCCTGACTATGCATGCAGAATGCATAAAAGTATCTACGGTCTGAAACACTCAGCCCGACAATGGTACAAGAAGAAAGATCAAGCCCTGAAGTCATTAGGATTCAAGCCTCTATTGGCTGATTCTAATGTGTATGTCAGAATTACAAATGGGTTGGTCATCATTGTAGTTGTGTACGTGGACGACACTTTGATACTTTGCAGGAGTGAGCAGCTGATTGCTGAAGTGATCTCAAAACATTTCAAGATCGTGGATCTGGGAGAAGTCAGGTGTTACCTAGGCTTACAAATTGAAAGAAATTATGAGGGAGGTAAGTTATACCTTCACCAGTCCAAATACACCCAGAAGATCCTAGAGGATTTTGACTGCTGAACTGCAAAGGAGAAAACACTCCAATGTTCAAAGGGACGGTGCTGACAAATGATGACTATCTGAAGACTGAGGAAGAGAGAGAACAAATGCAGCTCATACCTTACAAGAAGCTGATAGGATCACTGATGTACCTTGCGGACAACACATGACATGATGTTGCCTATGTAGTGTTCAAGATGAGCCAATTCTACGCGGATTCAGGCTCGACACATTGGAAGATTGCAAAACACATTTTGCAGTATCTTCAATTAACGAGAGATTATAGCTTGTGTTATTGTCGTAATGCAGGTTTCAGCATGCTTTCCTACAGTGATGCTAGCTAAGCATCTCTCGAGGATGATTGTAAAAGAGTCTCAAGAGGATGCACCATCGCATCAGGAGCAACAGCTCTCTGGGTCAACAAGAAGTAGAACATTGTGGCCCAGTCATCCTACAAAGCAGAATATGTTGCAGCAGCAAAGATGGCCAATGAGATAATCTGGCTAAGGTAGTTCCTGGACGAATTGGACGAAACTATGAATGAGCCTCTGGTCTTGCAGATGGATAACACCTCTGCAACACATCTGACAAAAGATCCTATGTTCTATTCCAGAACGAAACACATCGCTATCAAGTATCACTTGATCAGAGATCTAATTGAAAAGAAGATGTTACAGACCACCTTCATCGGAATGAAAGACATGGTTGCTGACATCTTCACCAAAGCTCTGGACAAAGGATTTTTTGAGAGAAAGAGGAGCAGTCTTGGGATCGTAAAACTATCATGCTTTGAGAGGGAGCTAAAGAAACAAAACATTTTTGTTTACAAAGCTTTGCTAGCTTTCAGCCCTCTACTTGACAAAAATGTTTGTGAACACGAAAGTCAAGAGACACGAAGCATGAAAGTTTTGCGAACACCTGACGAGAAGACACAAACACAAAATATTCACGAACGAGAATCTTTTGCGGTCCAACATGAGAAAGTCAGACGATGGAAACAAAACCAACGACGCGACACGAAAAACATCACGAAACCTTTTCTGTCCTCACGTTCTATGAAGGACCTACCAGGTTATACAAGTACCTAGAAGTACAGATGTCTGATCTAATAGCATGACATCAGCAGATACACTCTAGTCGTGGCTAATCTGCCACTCTTGTAATTCTCTGATTAGTTGTAGATTGAATTACGCTAATCTAAAAGATGACACAGAGCGACTATATACTTATTGGATGATACTTGATAGACAGACATATACACATAGTGTGATGAAATAGTCTGATGCTAGTAGGCAATCAAGACGAAATTACAAAACAGAGGTCTGCCTGCGTGCGAGACAATTCTCTGTAAGCAAGATCCACTGGATCTACGAGTCCGCTAGTAAGCGAGACACCCACTCGTGAGAGAACTGTATTTCTCTCACGCCAACGCACTGCGTGGATCTGCATGCAGTGCTTGAAGAATCAAAGAAAAATCAATAGATGATCTTGTAGCCATTGTGCACATGTCTTCTTTTATGATGTATGACCTTGAATGCAAATGTATATGCTGTTATTTGTGTGTCTGATTCTCTCATTCATTTAATTCGGCACCTTGGTTGAAACTTTGTTGAATGCTACATTAATTTATAAACATAGATCAGCAGTGCCTGACTACATTCTGGAGGACTGTAGGAGTGATTCAGTTGGTAGTGACCAGCGATCGCATCTGAACTCCATTCAAACTTCATTGTTGTTTCGCTTTCGTGACTGTTTCGCTTTCGCGACTACGACTCGCGATTCTCATCATCTAATTATCTTATTCGTCTACATGAATACTTTATATTTGGCACCCAAATAACGTATCTCTTTGGTACAGTCTTCCACAATCATTGACAAAATAGTATGTATACATTTGAGATGGTAGTCCTTGTTTAAAATCTCTTGAGACCCCTTAAGATCGGCATAGTGCTTAGCTCTATCCTAAGAACTACGGATACTATCACGTGTCACTTGCAACATTTCTTGCATATCATGCAGGAAATCCACAACTTTCTGGATCTTAACATACTTCGTCTTCACATTTACTGGAGATCGAGGTTGAAAATTGTACATCAGCATAAACGGACTATAACCTGTAGCAAAATATTTTCTACTATTGTAAGCAAACTCAATTAAAGTAATGTAAACTTCCCGCTGAGACTAACTATGAGACACATAAGTCCTCAACATATCTTCCATAGTCTGATTGATTCTTTCCATTTGACCGTCTGATTTAGGATGATTAGTAAAACTAAAACCACGCAAGGTTTCTAGCTTATGGAATAAAGCTGACCAAAAGTGAGCTATAAATTTAGGATCTCTATCACTAACAATATCACTTGGCATTCCATAAAGCCTGAATAATCTTTCAACAAAGATCTGGGCTAAATCAAAAGCCTTTGTAGTACTGCTCGCGAAAAACCTACAAAGCCTTACGAGCTCAGTGAAATTACATATTCACCTATTGAATTGAGTAGTTGTAGGTTTTTAAAGACTGGTAATAAAAATTGGTATTACTTTTTCTACCTATTCAAAGAAAACTTATAAGTTTTTAGCCTTCTTTAAAAACTATTGTAATTTTTTTTATTTCTATGGGCTTTTTCTAAATGCCACATGTCATGACCCTAGGGCCTGGGCCTGGGGTCTACAGTTTCAACTTTTAATTCTACTTAATGGCGCTGGCAATGGAAGTAACTATAGCCTTGAAAGTTGGAAGAAAGGAATGGATGCATGATTTCTAAATTCTCAACACTGCTCACACCAGTTGAAGTTGTTGAAGGCGCCGCATTCTTGATGATTTCTCAAAAATTCTCACAAATCAGCACTAGTCACTATTGTAGTGGAGGGCTGAGGCAGTGGGCTGGGCACTTGGAGTGGAGGCAGGCAGAAATTCATGAAACACAAATCCCTTCAACCTGAGTGAATCAATAGTAGCAGACTCTGGAGACAGGCGCTTGGAGTCTGGACTATGGACAGAGTAGTAGTGGAGGCAATGGGCACTCGGAGTGAGCATAGGCAATAGTGGGGGGCAGTGAGTGGGCATGGAGGTTGGACACAACAATGGGCACTTGGTTGGAAGTTATACTTTTCATGAGTAAAAACAACTAGAAACATTAGATTATTTAAGTGTTAATACTAGGACCAATAAGTTTTTTTAGCCTGAGTTTGAAAGAAACCTACAGCTTTCATAAGTAGTAGGTTTTCTAGTAGGTTGAAAAAATGATTTTTTGGCGAGCAATGCAAGTTTGCGGTCAACTTTACTGGTATGAATGTAGCTAACTTAGTTAACATGTTTATTACAACCCAAATAGAATCATTCGTTGGTTCTTGAAAGTCCAACTACAAAATCCATAGATATGCTTTCCCATCATTTTTGAGGGATATCTAAGGGATGTGACAACCCTACAGCCTTTTAAACGTTTTGCTTTGGCTAGCTGACAAGGTCACAAATTCAATCACATAAGACTTGACAAATCGCTTGAGTTTTGGCCAATAAAACTCTCTTCTCATGAAGTACAAAGTCTTGTGTATACCTGGATGACCTACACAAGGTATGTCATGACATTCATAAAGAATTCTCTTCTTTAATTCATCATTTGCTAGGTACACAAGCTTTCTCATTCTGAAATAACAAACCACCACAAATGGAGAATTGTTCCATTATCTTCTTATTACTTTCTTAGGAACTGATTCTAAT